>JBBBDQ010016237.1:0-22228 GCA_037127315.1 Ascarosepion bandense | reverse complement strand
CTCCCCTGACTCCCATGGCTGACCGTCAGGCCTTGGGTGCGACCGAAATTCCTGCTCGAATGTCTGGCGGCCTTACAGGCCATTCCACGGTCCAGTGACCCTTCACAGCCCAGGAAACTCTTCTATCGGGGATTAGTGGAGGGTGCCGTGAAGGATAAGCTGTGAGTAAGTTGGCATGTCGAGAGTGGAGTACCGCTCTCATTGGTCTTGGGTGCCAGGTGCGGATTGGCTCAGCAACTCTGAGTTTTCTCTGACCTGGCGATTGGCTCGGAATGGTTTGTCGCTCAATGACAAGCGTTTCGCAAATGGGCCTGGCGGATTTGCCAGATTGTGAACGTTGCAACCTTGGAATTAAGGAGACGTCGGCGCACGCCTTCTTCCATTGTTCGCGCGTTCGCCCGTTGTGGGCGCGTGTCGGCGAGCTGACTGCCTGTATCTCGCCGCGGGAGCTTGTGCTCATTGATCGCGCATACGCTGTGGACAATGTGTCGCCCCCGTACTCTGGTGTGAAGCGGATGGTGTTTCTAATGCTACTGGCCACGGCTAGAATGGTGATTTGGATGACGCGTCTGGAGGAAGTCTTGCGGGGAGGTCGTCTTTTCGGATCAGGATCTAATCCGATATTTTGAGCACCAGCTCAAAATGAAGATTAGAACTGAACGGAAACGCTGCACCCGACAGACTTTAGCAAAAGGTGGATATATGCAGCGAGCCTGGTTCGTGTGACCGGGGCTAGCCTTGATTTTCTTTTTTAGTTCTGCCAAGTCACATCGGGGTGGATTCCTCTGGAACCCCCCCCTCCCGCGTTTAAGGTTAGCTTTCTTTTGTATACCTAGTTAATGTGAGTGAATGTATTTGTCCTAGCCTGTTCCCGGCTCCATTGCTTTTGTTATGATCCAGTTCGAGATTCCCCACTGTCCATTATTATTTTGTCCTGTTTTATTCTCGGCTGGGTCAGCCTTATATATTCTCCAGTCCAATTATTTTTGTACCCAGCTTCTCCATTCCCCTTAGAAAGAGAGCTGTTTGATTTGTCTCTACAGGCAGAATACAGTGGCCTCTTTAATTACGAGGGTGTGTTTGGGTCTTACTAACATTTTGTATAAATATTCATTTGAAATTGTTTTTTGTTTTGGGGATTTTTTGTTTCTTCATACCCCTCCCCATCATATATCATCTCATGTACAAATGTTAAAATCTATTTTTGTACTATAATTGTAAATAGTCACAAATTTTTATGTACAAATTTTAAAATCTATTTTTGTAAATAATCACAAATTTTTATGTACATTTGGGGCGTGTTTTTTGTAGGTCCCCGGTATGTTTTTGCGATATTTTGGTGCTAGATAAGTACGAGTGTTGATGGACAAATTTTATGGTGAATGAGAATCATTGTAACGTACGCATGGGTCGTGATTCTGATTAGCTAGGTATAGGACATAGTAACTGAAGACCAATCTCAGTTTTGTTCCCCCTCCCACCTTTCGCCTTGAGCCATAATTCATGTAAAAATGAATAAATAAAACCAGCCACTTCCCCCCAGACTTTTGTTTGTGTGGATTTTGTGTTGTGGGAGCTTAGTGGAGCATTTGTTCCTCCGTGTTATTTGTTCGTACCTTGTCTTCGGACATACTGTTTTCCAGCCCGAGTTTATTGCTCGGGCCAGCGTAAAAGTAGTGTTCTTCGGAACGCGAAACACCGGGAAGCAGTTGTCCACCTCGTGGCATGGCCACGGCCTAGCCACTTCCCCCTGTTCGTTGGAAGAGCCTAGTGGAGTAGTTGTTCCGCAGTGATATCTGCTCGCACTTTGTCTCTTGGACAACTGATTTCCAGCCCGAGTTCATTGCTCGGGCCAGCGTAAAGTAGCGGTTTCTTCGAAACGCGAAACACCGGAAAGAAGTTGTTCGGTGATCGGTCACTTTTGTGGCATGGCCACAGAAGGACCGGGGGTGTCGGCACTCCCACCACGGCGTCGGTGGGAGATTTGGCAACTGTGTGACGCAGACGACGACGACGTCATAGCCTGCACCATTACGACCGGAGGGGAGAGCATGCTGTTCGGCTCCCCCACACCAGCGGAGGCGGCGGCGGCCACACTGTCAGCAGCGACCACCCCAGCAGCGGCGACTGCACCTGCAGCAGAGACCACCCCAGCAGCGGCGACTGCACCTGCAGCAGCGACCAGACCAGCAGCGGCGAATGCACCTGCAGCAGCGACCACCCCAGCAGCGGCGACTGCACCTGCAGCAGCGACCAATCCAGCAGCGGCGACTGCACCTGCAGCAGCGACCAATCCAGCAGCGGCGACTGCACCGGCACCGCAACAACGTGCAGCAGCAGCAGCAACCAAACCTGCTCCAGCGACTGGATCTGCAGCAGCGTCCAGACCGGCGGCAACTGCAGCAACAACACCCCCACCGGCACGGACAGCAGCAGCAGCAGCAGCAGCAGCAACACCAGCGTCCCCCTTACTCCTCGACCTCTGGGTGGAAAGGAGGCAAGAAGATCACGCGTAAGGACGAGGACTATTACCAGTCCATCCAAAAGGATTACGCGGACTACATCAGGGGGACGGAGCTCGTCTCGAAGCCGGACCACTTGGCGCAGATCGAGGCGAGAGTCATCACCCTGATCACCAAGGACCTGAAGACCAAAAACTGATCGGCGTCCCCAGGGATACGTTCGAGGAGGGACTGCAGACACTGAAGATCAGAGCCAGGGCCGTAGCGAGGAGAAGCAACACCACGTGGGACGTCCTGCTCGGCTCCGCCGATGAAGCCAAGAACTTAATCGGCGTGGTTCTGGAAACCAAAACGCTCCAGTTCCACACGGAGTACATGGGGCACGAAGAAGGTGAAAACGACGCTGCACGGCGTCCCCATGGACATTGATGAAGATCACGTCGGCGCCTTCTTCGTGCAATATGGAAGGGTGGCCGGCGCCCTCGCTGCGGTCGAAAGCAGGATTCCTCACGGAGACATGACCCTGCAGGTGACCCTGGACAAGGAAAACATCGCAAAGATCCCCAACATCCTCACCTGCAGGGGTCGCGCCATCTTCGTCATCGTAGAAGGCAGGAAGCCGTGCTGTTGGGTCTGCGGGTCGGCGGAGCACGTGGCAAAAGCGTGCCCAACCAAGAATCCGGCCCTAAAGGCCCAACCAGCCCAACCGGTCAAGAGCAACCAGCGGCGCAGGAGAAGGATGGCGGAAACAAGCACAACCTACGCAGTCTCCCCGTGACCAACAAGAACGGCGAATGGCAGGTGGTGGCCAGAAGAAAGCCAAAAAACCCTTCCCCGACAATGTGCCGCCACCTGTCAAGACGCCTGCCAAGCAGACCTGCGGGCCGTCGACTCCTACCAAACTCCAAGAGTCCCCGGCGAAGGCGCCGGCAAAACCAAAGGAGGTGTCTCCTCCCAAACAGAGGAAGGCAAGAAGTCCTTCCCCCAGCAAATGGAAGTACAAAGGACACCCTCCCTGAAACGTGGGAGAGAGGAAGAGGCAGAGGAGCAGCACAACAACACAAAGGCCAGAGAAGGAGCCGGAGCAACGAAAGGAGCTCGCGAGCTGAAAAATGCAGCTCTCTACCAGTGTCTCCGGTTAAACAGACTTATGCACTAAAGCAAGAAGTCTTCCTTCATCCCCGCAAAAAAGCCTCCCAGTCCCCAGTCTTTAAACTGACCCCCCTGAAATCTTGTGCTTTAACCCCCACTCCCTCCCCTCCTCCTCTGTCCACTCCCCTCTCGGGCAAAAAAAAAGAAAAAAGCCCTGCCCCAAGGGGAAGCACTCCTTAAAGTGAGTGAGGACGTTGCCTCTGAGTGGTCATCTCAGAGGCGAAAAACTTTAAAGCCCCTGCTGAGGCTGACCTCAGTGGAGGGCAAGAACACTGAAAATCCCAGAAACTTTCCCCAGGCCCCAGGTGTCATCACCCTGGTGAGGAACACCGGTGGCAACCTGAGGTCTGGGACCACATCCACGAAGCAAAAGACACTTTTCGCAAATAACTATGGTTCAGCACAACACACCTGAACTCAAAAAAAATGGAAAAAAAAATTGTTCGGGGAGGTCCCCTGTTTTACTCCACCCCAGTCTCTATAGGGTAGTGAAACTAACATACCCCACGGACGTTGGCGGCATTGTCCTAGACGGACGGATTACGTCCGATGGTGTGAACGGGTTCCCTAGGACAGTCCGTCGGGGTCCTATCTGCTAGGGATTTCCGTCCCGTATGTGACTAGTACTTTTGTTGCATGTTTTTGTTGTTTTTTCCTTTTCAGAACTAAACTGGCGTTCATTAAGATAGCCAGCTTAAATGCGAATGGCCTGAGGGATCGGGTAAGGCGGCTCGCCTGCTTCGTGACCTCTTGTCGTTCGGCGTGGATGTGGCCGCGATCCAAGAGACTCACTTTGTTTGCGAAGCGACTCGTGTGTGCTGTCTAACGACTATGTCGTCTATTCAGCATATGGGAGCCGGCATGCCAGAGGTGTTTCTTTGCTGGTCAAGCGTGACTCTTGGATGCGAGGATCGACCTTGTCCATGTCGGTGCCGAGGGCCGGCTGATCGTGGCAGATATTGCAGTGAAAAGCAAGTCGTTCCGGCTGATTGCGGTTTATGCGCCCAATGTCCCAGGTGAGCGTAAGCTCTTTCTTTTCGGCTGTTGGAGCCCTTCATGGTGCATTCAACACGGCTAATCTTAGTTGGGGACTGGAATGCCGTCCTAACTCCCCCAAATGGGATAGAGGAAGGGCGCTAGCGGGTGGAGTGGTGATCGTAGCCTGGTTGATCTGATCGGCGAATTTGGTCTCGTCGATAGATTTCGGGCCGATCATCCGGATGGGAGCATGTGGACGTGGACGCATAGTTGGCCTTCTACCCGGGTATCCGCATACCTGGATAGGATGTTAGTCAGAGAAGCCGACATAGACTTCTTAGAATGTCCAACGTTCCACCGGTTAGGTTACTCGGACCACAAACTCGTTTGTGCCCGGGTGGTGTTAGACTTTAGGCCTAGGTTGGCTGGTTATTGGAAGTTCAATCAGTCCTTATTGGACAGGCGGGACTTTCGTGACCAGCTGACAAAACTAGTTCAGCGGGAATTAACTGGGCGAGTCATTGGGAGAGGTGGTGGGTTAACCTTTAAGGACACCATTAGGTCTTTTGCCACCAAATATAGCCAGTGGCTCAACCAGATAAGGCTGGGTGGAGGCAAAGACACTTAGTGCTAATTTCACCCGGGCGGAGGCTGGAGGGGATCCCCAGAGATAGCTCAGGCCAAGGAGGCCCTGAGCTACCTGACTAGCGGGGCGCTACATGGTCAGGTAATTAGGCTAAGTTAAGCAAGATGTCTTCCGAAGCAAACATGGGCGCAGAACTGCGCAAGGAAGAAATTCGCCAGGCCGGCGACCGGTACATTCGAGAGGTACGCGACCCGGAGGGACATCTCCCAAGGTCCACCAACGACATGTGCGAGGCGTTCCGGCAGCATTTCGAACACCGATTTACCAAGGAGCCTGGACTCGTGGACAGGAGTTTCTGCAGCTATTTGGCTGACTTTCCCCGGCTTTTGCCGGCTTAGCACATTGCGAAGGGGAGATTACGGAGGACGAAATCTACGTGGCTTTGAAGAAGGTCGGCAGAGGCAAGTCGCCAGGCTTGGATGGTTTGCCCTATGAAATGTACTTGAGGATGTCGGCACCTGTCCTGCCCTTGGCTGTCGTGTTCAACCACTGGTTTCGGCAGGGGTCCATCCCGGTCGGATCACCGTGGGCGTGATCACGCTGTTGAGAAAAGGCAAGAAGGCTGGGGAGGGAACTAGATGATTACAGGCCCATAACTTGCTAAACACAGAGTTAAAGATTTTGGCCAAGATCCTGACGAATCGCTTGCAGCTAGTTGCCGAGTCTCTGTTGGGACCGGATCAGACTTGTTCTGTGAAGGGACGAACAATTCAGAGCAACCTGCACTTGATTCGCACGATCGTAGAGGGTGTAGAAGACGACGATGAGGCCGCGCTGATCAATTTGGATCAGTCCAAGGCATTTGATAGGATTGACCATGGCTACCTGGCTGTCCTGCAGGCCGCCGGATTCAAACCCGACTTCAGCCGCTGGATTAGCCTCTTCTGTATCGCTCCCCAAGGCTGTGGTACAGGTGAACGGGAAGCTGTCGGGCGCTTTCGCGCTGTCTAGGTCGGTCCGACAGGGTTGTCCACTGTCTGCTCTCCTTGATGTCCTGGCGTTGGAGCCCCTCCTTCGCCGGCTAAGGGACGAGACGGGCAGTCCGGTCCTACGTGGAATCGCAGTCCCTGGCGGAGCTCGAGCCAGGGTTTCCGCGTACGCCGATGACGTAACGACCTTTGTGTCCTCCCGCAGGGACATAGAGGCGGTACAGCAGGCGCTTGTACGGTACGAGAAGTGACAGGGGCCAGAATTAACTGCGACAAGTCTTCCGGCTTGCGGTTAGGCGCTTGGAAGGGTGTTTCTCTCCCGGGGCCCTTCGACTGGACGGACGGGCCGGTCAAGCTCCTCGAGTTTGGTTCGGTCCGGACTTACAGTTGGAGAAAAACTGGTCTGAAGTACTGGCAAAGGTCGGCGCGTCGGTCAAGGTTTGGCGTCGACGGGGGTCTCTCCGTGAAGGGCTTGGCGGAGGTGTGCAACACATACCTCTTCCCATGATCCTTTACCGGCTGTCAGTACTTCCCCTTTGTGACGATCATGAGAAGGTGCTCTTCGAGCGTTTGCTATTCTCCTGCCTGTGGAGAGGACGCAAACACATGGTCGACAAAGGAGTCTGTTGCCTCCGTCCGTGTCAAGGGGGTCTGGGGATGCCACACTTGAGGAGCCACGTGCTCGCTTCGAGGTTGGCATTTCGCGCGCGTTGGAGGAAGATCGGCTGTTTGCGGGGGTAGTGAGGGACATAAGTTCCCTTGCCTTACCATCGCCCTCGACCCCATGGCTGACCGTCAGGCCTTGGGTGCGACCGAAATTCCTGCTCGAATGTCTGGCGGCCTTACAGCTCATTCCACGGTCCAGTGACCTTTCACAGCCTAGGAAACTCTTCTATCGGGGATTAGTGGAGGGTGCCGTGAAGGATAAGCTGTGGAGTAAGTTCGGCATGTCGAGAGTGAGTACCGTACTTATTGGTCTTGGGCGCCAGGTGTGCGGATTGGCTCAGCAACTCTGAGTTTTCTGACTCATGATTGGCTCGGAATGGTTTGTCGCTCAATGACAAGCGTTTCGCAATGGGCCTGGCGGATTTGCCAGATTGTGAACGTTGCAACCTTGGAATTAAGGAGACGTCGGCGCACGCCTTCTTCCATTGTTCGCGCGTTCGCCCGTTGTGGGCGCGTGTCGGCGAGTTGACTGCTCGTATCTCGTGTCGCGGAGCTTGTGCTCATTGATCGCGCATACGCTGTGGACAATGTGTCGCCCCCGTACTTGGTGTGAAGCGGATGGTGTTTCTGTCGCTACTGGCCACGGCTAGAATGGTGATTTGGATGACGCGTCTGAGGAAGTCTTGCGGGGAGGTCGTCTTTCGGATCAGATCTAATCCGATATTTTGAGCACCAGCTCAAAATGAAGATTAGAACTGAACGGAAACGGCTGCACCTGACAGACTTTAGCAAAAGGTGGATATGCAGTGAGCCTCCGGTTCGTGTGACCGGGGCTAGCCTTGATTTTCTTTTAGTTCTGCCAAGTCACATCGGGGTGGATTCCTCTGAACCCTCCCGCGGTTAAGGTTAGCTTTCTTTTGTATACCTAGTTAATGTGAGTGAATGTATTTGTCCTAGCCTGTTCCCGGCTCCATTGCTTTTGTTATGATCCAGTTCGAGATTCCCACTGTCCATTATTATTTTGTCCCGTTTTATTCTCGGCTGGGTCGTCTTATATATTCTCCAGTCCAATTTATTTTTGTACCCAGCTTCTCCATTCCCCTTAGAAAGAGAGCGGCTTGATTTTGTCTCTACAGGCAGAATACAGTGGCCCTTTTAATTACGAGGGTGTGTTTGGGTCTTACTAACATTTTGTATAAATATTCATTTGAAATTGTTTTTTGTTTTGGGGATTTTTTGTTTCTTCATACCCCTCCCCATCATATCATCTCATGTACAAATGTTAAAATCTATTTTTGTACTATAATTGTAAATAGTCACAAATTTTTATGTACAAATTTTAAAATCTATTTTTTGTAAATAATCACAAATTTTTATGTACATTTGGGGCGTTTTTGTAGGTCCCCGGTATGTTTTTGCGATATTTTGGTGCTAGATAAGTACGAGTGTTGATGGACAAATTTGCGGTGAATGAGAATCATTGTAACGTACGCATGGGTCGTGATTCTGATTAGCTAGGTATAGGACATAGTAACTGAAGACCACCCCAAGTTTTGTTCCCCCTCCCACCTTTCGGCCTTGAGCCATAATTCATGTAAAAATGAATAAATAAAACCAGCCACTTCCCCCAGACTTTGTTTGTGTGGATTTTGTGTTGTGGGAGCTTAGTGCGGAGCATTTGTTCCTCCGTGTTATTTGTTCGCACTCTGTCTCTCGGACATACTGTTTTCCAGCCCGAGTTTATTGCTCGGGCCAGCGTAAAAGTAGTGTTCTTCGGAACGCGAAACACCGGGAAGCAGTTGTCCACCTCGTGGCATGGCCACGGCCTAGCCACTTCCCCCCTGTTCGTTGGAAGAGCCTAGTGGAGTAGTTGTTCCGCAGCATATCTGCTCGCACTTTGTCTCTTGGACAACTGATTTCCAGCCCGAGTTCATTGCTCGGGCCAGCGTAAAGTAGCGGTTTCTTCGAAAACGCGAAACACCGGAAAGAAGTTGTCCGGTGATCGGTCACTTTTGTGGCATGGCCACAGAAGGACCGGGGGAAGTCGGCACTCCCACCACGGCGTCGGTGGGAGATTGGCAACTGTGTGACGCAGACGACGACGACGTCATAGCCCGCACCATGACCGAGCGGGGAGACACGCCGTTCGCCTCCCACACCAGCGGCGGCGGCGGCCACACTGTCAGCAGCGACCACCCCCAGCAGCGGCGACTGCACCTGCAGCAGAGACCACCCCAGCAGCGGCGACTGCACCTGCAGCAGCGACCAGACCAGCAGCGGCGACTGCACCTGCAGCAGCGACCACCCCAGCAGCGGCGACTGCACCTGCAGCAGCGACCAATCCAGCAGCGGCGACTGCACCTGCAGCAGCGACCAATCCAGCAGCGGCGACTGCACCGGCACCAGCAACCAAACGTGCAGCAGCAGCAGCAACCAAACCTGCTCCAGCGACCGGATCTGCAGCAGCGTCCAGACCGGCGGCAACTGCAGCAACAACACCCCCACCGGCACGGACAGCAGCAGCAGCAGCAGCAGCAGCAACACCAGCGTCCCCCTTACCCTCGACCTCTGGGTGGAAAGGAGGCAAGAAGATCACGCGTAAGGACGAGGACTATTACCAGCCCATCCAAAAGGATTACGCGGACTACATCAGGGGGACGGAGTTCGTCTCGAAGCCGGACCACTTGGCGCAGATCGAGGCGAGAGTCATCACCCTGATCAACAAGGACCTGAAGACCAAAAAACTGATCGGCGTCCCCAGGGATACGTTCGAGGAGGGACTGCAGACACTGAAGATCAGAGCCAGGGCCGTAGCGAGGAGAAGCAACACCACGTGGGACGTCCTGCTTGGCTCCGCCGAAGAAGCCAAGAACTTGATCGGCGTGGTTCTGGAGACCAAAACGCTCCAGTTCCACACGGAGTACATGGGCACGAAGAAGGTGAAAATCACGCTGCATGGCGTCCCCATGGACATTGCTGAGGACCACGTGGGCGCCTTCTTCGTCCAATATGGAAGGGTGGCCGAAGTCTCCTCGCTGCGGTCGAAAGCAGGATTCCTCACGGGAGACATGACCCTGCAGGTGACCCTGGACAAGGAAAACATCGCCAAAATCCCCAACATCCTCACCTGCAGGGGTCGTGCCATCTTCGTCATCGTGGAAGGCAGGAAGCCGTGCTGTTGGGTCTGCGGGTCGGCGGAGCACGTGGCAAAAGCGTGCCCAACCAAGAATCCGGCCTCAAAGGCCCAACCAGCCCAACCAGTCAAGCAGCAACCGGCGGCACAGGTGAAGGATGGCGCAAAACAAGCACAACCCACACAGTCTCCCGTGAGCAACAACGACGGCGAATGGCAGGTGGTGGCCAGGAAGAAAGCCAAAAACCTTCCCTGGACAATGTGCCGCCACCTGTCAAGACGCCTGGCCAAGCAGACCCTGGTGGGGCTGTCGACTCCTACCAAACCTAAGGAGTCCCCGGCGAAGGCGCCGGCAAACCAAAGGAGGTGTCTCCTCCCAAACAGAGGAAGGCAAGAAGTCCTTCCCCCCAGCAAATGGAAGTACAAAGGACTCCTCCCTGAAACGTGGGAGAGGAAGAGGCAGAGGAGCAGCACATCAACACAAAGGCCAGGAGAAGGAGCCGAGCAATGAAAGGAGGCCGCGAGCCGAAAAATGCAGCTCTCTACCAGTGTCTCCGGTTAAACAGACTTATGCACTAAAGGTAAGAAGTCTTCCTTCATCCCCGCAAAAAGCCTCCCAGTCCCCAGTCTTTAAACTGACCCCCCTGAAATCATGTACTTTAACCCCACTCCCCCTCCCCTCCCCTCCTCTGTCCACTCCCCTCTCGGGCAAAAAAAGAAAAAAGCCCTGCCCCAAGGGGAAGCACTCCTTAAAGTGAGTGAGGACGTTGCCTCTGAGTGGTCATCTCAGAGGCGAAAAACTCTTAAAAGCCCCTGCTGAAGCTGACTTCAGTGGAGGGCAAACCAGTTGAAGATCCTAGAAACTTTCCCCAGGCCCCAGGTGTCATCACCCTGGTGAGGAACACCGGTGGCAACCTGAGGGTCTGGGATCACATCCACGAAGCAAAGAGACATTTTGCAAAAGTTACCATGGTTCAGCACAACACACCTGAACCAAAAAAATGGAAAATTGTTCGGGGAGGTCCCCTGTTTTACTCCACCCCAGTCTCTATAGGGTAGTAAAACTAACATACCCCACGGACGTTAAGGTATACAGTCCTAGACGGACGGATTACGTCCGATGTAGGAACGGGTTCCCTAGGACAGTCCGTCGGGGTCCCATTCCGTTAGGATTTCCGTCCCGTATGTGACTAGTATTTTTGTTGCATGTTTTTGTTGTTTTTCCTTTTTCAGAACTAAACTATGTCTATTAAGATAGCCAGCTTAAATGCGAATGGCCTGAGGGATCGGGGTAAGGCGGCTCGCCTGCTTCGTGACCTCTTGTCGTTCGGCGTGGATGTGGCCGCGATCCAAGAGACTCACTTTGTTTGCGAAGTCGATTCGTGCGTGTTGCCCAACGACTATGTCGTCTATTCAGCATATGGGAGCCGGCATGCCAGAGGCTTTCTTTGCTGGTCAAGCGTACCTCTGGACGCGAGGATCGACCTTGTCCATGTCGGTGCCGAGGGCCGGCTGATCGTGGCAGATATTGCAGTGAAAAGCAAATCGTTCCGGCTGATTGCGGTTTATGCGCCCAATGTCCCAGGTGAGCGTGCCCTTTTCTTTCGGCTGTTGGAGCCCCCTTCATGGTGCATTCAACACGGCTAATCTTAGTTGGGGACTGGAATGCCGTCCTAACCCCAAATGGGATAGAGGAAGGGGCGCTGGGGCAGTGGAGTGGTGATCGTAGCCTGGTTGATCTGATCGGCGAATTTGGTCTCGTCGATAGATACCGGGTCGATCATCCGATGGGAGCATGTGGACGTGGACGCATAGTTGGCCTTCTACCCGGGTATCCGCGTACCTTGATAGATGTTAGTCAGAGAAGCCGACATAGACTTCTTAGAATGTCCAACGTTCCACTGGCTAGGCCATTCGACCACAAACTCGTTTGTGCCCGGGGTGGTGTTAGACTTAGGGCCTAGGTTGGCTGGTTATTGGAAGTTCAATCAGTCCTTATTGGACAGGCGGGACTTTCGTGACCAGCTGACAAAGCTAGTTCAGCGGGAATTAACTGGGCGAGTCATTGGGAGTAGTGGTGGGTTAACCTTAAGGACACCATTAGGTCTTCGCCACCAAATATAGCCAGCGGCTCAACCTAGATAAGGCTGCGGAGGCAAAGACACTTAGTGCTAATTTCACCCGGGCGGAGGCTGGAGGGGATCCCAGAGATAGCCTTAGCCAGGAGGCCCTGGAGCGTTCGACTAGCGGGCGCTACATGGGTCAGGTAATTAGGGCTAAGCAAGATGTCTTCCGAAGCTGTGAACATGGGCGCAGAACTGCGCAAGGAAGAAATTCGCCAGGCCGGCGACCGGTACATCGGAGAGGTACGCGACCCGGAGGGACATCTCCTAAGGTCCACCAACGACATGTGCGAGGCGTTCCGGCAGCATTTCGAACACCGATTTACCAAGGAGCCTGGACTCCGTGACGAGGAGTTTCGCAGCTATTTGGCTGACTTTCTCGGCTTTTGCCGGCTGAAGTGGCTAGTTGCGAAGGGGGAGATTACGGAGGACGAAATCTACGTGGCTTTGAAGAAGGTCGGCAGAGGCAAGTCGCCAGGCTTGGATGGTTTGCCCTATGAAATGTACTTGAGGATGTCGCACCTTTTTGTCCTGCTTGGCTGTCGTGTTCAACCACTGGTTTCGGCAGGGGTCCATCTCGGTCAGATCACCAGGGGCGTGATCACGCTGTTGAGAAAAGGCAAGAAGGTTGAGGAACTAGATGATTACAGGCCCATAACTCTGCTAAACACAGAGTTAAAGATTTTGGCCAAGATCCCGACGAATCGCTTGCAGCTAGTTGCCGAGTCTCTGTTGGGACCGGATCAGACTTGTTCTGTGAAGGGACGAACAAATTCAGAGCAACCTGCACTTGATTCGCACGATCGTAGAGGTGTAGAAGACGACGATGAGGCCGCGCTGATCAATTTGATCATCCAAGGCATTTGATAGGATTGACCATGGCTACCTGGCTGCTGTCCTGCAGGCCGCCGGATTCAAACCCGACTTCAGCCGCTGGATTAGCCTTCGTATCGCCCCCAAGGCTGTGGTACAGGTGAACGGGAAGCTGTCGGGCGCTTTCGCGCTGTCTAGGTCGGTCCGACAGGGTTGTCCACTGTCTGCTCTCCTTTACGTCCTGGCGTTGGAGCCCCTCCTTCGCCGGCTAAGGGACGAGACGGGCAGTCCGGTCCTACGTGGAATCGCAGTCCCTGGCGGAGCTCGAGCCAGGGTTTCCCGCGTACGCCGATGACGTAACGACCTTTGTGTCCTCCCGCAGGGACATAGAGGCGGTACAGCAGGCGCTTGTACGGTACGAGAAGGTGACAGGGGACAGAATTAACTATGACAAGTCTTCCGGCTTGCGGTTAGGCGCTTGGAAGGGTGTTTCCCTCCCGGGGCCCTTCGACTGGACGGACGGGCCGGTCAAGCTCGAGTTTGGTTCGGTCCGGACTTACAGTTGGAGAAAAAACTGTCTGAAGTACTGGCAAAGGTCGGCGCGTCGGTCAAGGTTTGGCGTCGACGGGGTCTCTCCGTGAAGGGCTTGGCGGAGTGTGTGCAACACATACCTCTTTCCCATGATCCTTTACCGGCTGTCAGTACTTCCCTTGTAGACGACTGCGAGAAGGCGGCCGAGCGTTTGCTATTCTCCTGCCTGTGGAGAGGAATGCAAACACATGGTCGACAAAGGAGTCTGTTGCCTCCGTCCGTGTCAAGGGGGGTCTGGGGATGCCACACTTGAGGAGCCACGTGCTCGCTTCGAGGTTGGCATTTCTCAGGCGCGCGTTGGAGGAAGATCGGTTGCTTGGTGGGTAGTGAGGGACATGTTCCCTTGCCTTACCATCGCTCCCCCGACCCTATGGCTGACCGTCAGGCCTTGGGTGCGACCGAAATTCCTGCTCGAATGTCTGGCGGCCTTACAGGCCATTCCACGGTCCAGTGACCTTTCACAGCCTAGGAAACTCTTCTATCGGGGATTAGTGGAGGGTGCCGTGAAGGATAAGCCGTGGAGTAAGCTCGGCATGTCGAGAGTGGAGACCGCTCTATTGGTCTGGGCGCCAGGTGCGGATTGGCTCAGCAACTCTGAGTTTTCTCTGACCTGGCGATTGGCTCGGAATGGTTTGTCGCTCAATGACAAGCGTTTCGCAATGGGCCTGGCGGATTTGCCGATTGTGAACGTTGCAACCTTGAATTAAGGAGACGTCGGCGCACGCCTTCTTCCATTGTTCGCGCGTTCGCCCGTTGTGGGCGCGTGTCGGCGAGTTGACTGCTCGTATCTTCAAAGCCGCGGGAGCTTGTGCTCATTGATCGCGCATACGCTGTGGACAATGTGTCGCCCCCGTACTCTGGTGTGAAGCGGATGGTGTTTCTGTCGCTACTGGCCACGGCTAGAATGGTGATTTGGATGACGCGTCTGGAGGAAGTCTTGCGGGGAGGTCGTTCGGATCAGGATCTAATCCGATATTTTGAGCACCAGCTCAAAATGAAGATTAGAACTGAACGGAACGGCTGCACCCGACAGACTTTAGCAAAAGGTGGATATATGCAGCGAGCCTGGTTCGTGTGACCGGGGCTAGCCTTGATTTTCTTTTTTAGTTCTGCCAAGTCACATCGGGGTGGATTCCTCTTAACCCCCTCCCCGCGGTTAAGGTTGGCTTTCTCTTTTTGTATACCTAGTTAATGTGAGTGAATGTATTTGTCCTAGCCTGTTCCCGGCTCCATTGCTTTTGTTATGATCCAGTTCGAGATTCCCACTGTCCATTATTATTTTGTCCCGTTTTTATTCTCGGCTGGGTCAGCCTTATATATTCTCCAGTCCAATTTATTTTTGTACCCAGCTTCTCCATTCCCTTATAGAAAGAGAGCGGCTTGATTTTGTCTCTACAGGCAGAATACAGTGGCCTTTAATTACGAGGGTGTGTTTGGGTCTTACTAACATTTTTGTAAGGTCATTCATTTGAAATGTTTTTTGTTTTGGGGATTTTTTGTTTCTTCATACCCCTCCCCATCATATCATCTCATGTACAAATGTTAAAATCTATTTTTGTACTATAATTGTAAATAGTCACAAATTTTTGGTGTACAAATTTTAAAATCTATTTTTGTAAATAATCACAAATTTTTATACATTTGGGGCGTTTTTGTAGGTCCCCGGTATGTTTTTGCGATATTTTGGTGCTAGATAAGTACGAGTGTTGATGGACAAATTTTATGGTGAATGAGAATCATTGTAGAACGTACGCATGGGTCGTGATTCTGATTAGCTAGGTATAGGACATAGTAACTGAAGACCACCCCAAGTTTTGTTCCCCCTCCACCTTTCGGCCTTGAGCCATAATTCATGTAAAAATGAATAAATAAACCAGCCACTTCCCCCCCAGACCTGTTTGTGTGGATTTTGTGTTAGGAGCTTAGTGGAGCATTTGTTCCTCCGTGTTATTTGTTCGCACTCTGTCTCTCGGACATACTGGTTTTCCAGCCCGGAGTTTATTGCTCGGGCTAGCGTAAAAGTAGTGTTCTTCGAACGCGAAACACCGGGAAGCAGTTGTCCACCTCGTGGCATGGCCACGGCCTAGCCACTTCCCCCTGTTCGTTGGAAGAGCCTAGTGGAGTAGTTGTTCCGCAGTGATATCTGCTCGCACTTTGTCTCTGGACAACTGATTTCCAGCCCGAGTTCATTGCCGGGCCAGCGTAAAGTAGCGGTTTCTTCGAAAAACGCGAAACACCGGAAAGAAGTTGTCCGGTGATCGGCGTCACTTTTTGTGCATGGCCACAGAAGGACCGGGGAAGTCGGCACTCCCACCACGGCGTCGGTGGGAGATTGGCAACTGTGTGACGCAGACGACGACGACGTCATAGCCCGCACCATGACCGAGTGGGAGAGCATGCTGTTCGGCTCCCCCCACACCAGCGGAGGCGGCGGCGGCCACACTGTCAGCAGCGACCACCCCAGCAGCGGCGACTGCACCTGCAGCAGAGACCACCCCAGCAGCGGCGACTGCACCTGCAGCAGCGACCAGACCAGCAGCGGCGACTGCACCTGCAGCAGCGACCACCCCAGCAGCGGCGACTGCACCTGCAGCAGCGACCTCATCCAGCAGCGGCGACTGCACCTGCAGTGCAGCGACCAATCCAGCAGCGGCGACTGCACCGGCACCAGCAACCAACGTGCAGCAGCAGCAGCAACCAAACCTGCTCAGCGACCGGATCTGCAGCAGCAACCAGACCGGCGGCAACTGCAGCAACAACACCCCCACCGGCACGGACAGCAGCAGCAGCAGCAGCAGCAGCAACACCAGCGTCCCCCTTACCCTCGACCTCTGGGTGGAAAGGAGGCAAGAAGATCACGCGTAAGGACGAGGACTATTACCAGTCCATCCAAAAGGATTACGCGGACTACATCAGGGACGGAGCTCGTCTCGAAGCCGGACCACTTGGCGCAGATCGAAAGCAGAGTCATCACCCTGATCACCAAGGACCTGAAGACCAAAAAACTGATCGGCGTCCCCAGGGATACGCTCGAGGAGGGATCGTAGACACTGCCGAAGATCAGAGCCAGGGCCGTAGCGAGGAGAAGCAACACCACGTGGGACGTCCTGCTCGGCTCCGCCGAAGAAGCCAAGAACTTGATCGGCGTGGTTCTGGAGACCAAAACGCTCCAGTTCCACACGGAGTACATGGGCACGAAGAAGGTGAAAATCACGCTGCACGGCGTCCCTATGGACATTGCTGAGGACCACGTGGGCGCCTTCTTCGTCCAATATGGAAGGGTGGCCGAAGTCTCCTCGCTGCGGTCGAAAGCAGGATTCCTCACGGGAGACATGACCCTGCAGGTGACCCTGGACAAGGAAAACATCGCCAAAATCCCCAACATCCTCACCTGCAGGGGTCGTGCCATCTTCGTCATCGTGGAAGGCAGGAAGCCGTGCTGTTGGGTCTGCGGGTCGGCGGAGCACGTGGCAAAAGCGTGCCCAACCAAGAATCCGGCCTCAAAGGCCCAACCAGCCCAACCAGTCAAGCAGCAACCGGCGGCACAGGCGAAGGATGGCGCAAAACAAGCACAACCTGACACAGTCTCCCGTGAGCAACAACGACGGCGAATGGCAGGTGGTGGCCAGGAAGAAAGCCAAAACCTTCCCCGACAATGTGCCGCCACCTGTCAAGACGCCTGCCAAGCAGACCCCGGTGGGGCTGTCGACTCCTACCAAACCTAAGGAGTCCCCGGCGAAGGCGCCGGCAAAACCAAAGGAGGTGTCTCTCCCAAACAGAGGAAGGCAAGAAGTCCTTCCCCCAGCAAATGGAAGTACAAAGGACACCCTCCCTGAAACGTGGGAGAGGAAGAGGCAGAGGAGCAGCACAACAACACAAAGGCCAGGAGAAGGAGCCGGAGCAACGAAAGGAGGCCGCGAGCCGAAAATGCAGCTCTCTACCAGTGTCTCCGGTTAAACAGACTTATGCACTACAGTTGCAAGAAGTCTTCCTTCATCCCTGCAAAAGCCTCCCAGTCCCCAGTCTTAAACTGACCCCCCTGAAATCATGTACTTTAACCCCACTCCCTCCCCTCCTCCTCTGTCCACTCCCTCTCGGGCAAAAAAGAAAAAAAGCCCTGCCCCAAGGGGAAGCACTCCTTAAAGTGAGTGAGGACGTTACGCCTGAGTGGTCATCTCAGAGGCGAAAAATCCCAGCCCCTGCTGAAGCTGACTTCAGTGGAGGGCAAACCAGTTGAAGATCCTAGAAACTTTCCCCAGGCCCCAGGTGTCATCACCCTGGTGAGGAACACCGGTGGCAACCTGAGGGTCTGGGATCACATCCACGAAGCAAAGAGACATTTTGCAAAAGTTACCATGGTTCAGCACAACACACCTGAACTCAAAAAATGGAAAAAATTGTTCGGGGAGGTCCCCTGTTTTACTCCACCCCAGTCTCTATAGGGTAGTAAAACTAACATACCCCACGGACGTTGGCGGCATTGTCCAGACGGACGGATTACGTCCGATGTAGGGAACGGGTTCCCAGACAGTCCGTCGGGGTCCATTCGTTAGGATTTCCGTCCCGTATGTGACTAGTATTTTTGTTGTATGCTTTTGTTTTTCCTTTTCAGAACTAAATCATGTCTATTAAGATAGCCAGCTTAAATGCGAATGGCCTGAGGGATCGGGGTAAGGCGGCTCGCCTGCTTCGTGACCTCTTGTCGTTCGGCGTGGATGTGGCCGCGATCCAAGAGACTCACTTTGTTTGCGAAGTCGACTCGTGTGTGCTGTCTAACGACTATGTCGTCTATTCAGCATATGGGAGCCGGCATGCCAGAGGTGTTTCTTTGCTGGTCAAGCGTACCCTGGACGCGAGGATCGACCTTGTTCATGTCGGTGCCGAGGGCATGATCGTGGCAGATATTGCAGTGAAAAGCAAATCGTTCCGGCTGATTGCGGTTTATGCGCCCAATGTCCCAGGTGAGCGTGTCTCTTTCTTTCGGCTGTTGGAGCCCTTCATGGTGCATTCAACACGGCTAATCTTAGTTGGGGACTGGAATGCCGTCCTAACCCCCAAATGGGATAGAGGAAGGGGCGCTAGCGGGTGGAGTGGGTAGATCGTAGCCTGGTTGATCTGATCGGCGAATTTGGTCTCGTCGATAGATACCGGGTCGATCATCCGGATGGGAGCATGTGGACGTGGACGCATAGTTGGCCTTCTACCCGGGTATCCGCGTACCTGGATAGGATGTTAGTCAGAGAAGCCGACATAGACTTCTTAGAATGTCCAACGTTCCACTGGCTAGGTTACTCGGACCACAACTGTTTGTGGCTCGGGTGGTGTTAGATTCTTAGGCCTAGGTTGGCTGGTTATTGGAAGTTCAATCAGTCCTTATTGGACAGGCGGGACTTTCGTGACCAGCTGACAAAGCTAGTTCAGCGGGAATTAACTGGGCGAGTCATTGGGAGTAGGTGGTGGGTTAACCTTAAGGACACCATTAGGTCTTTCGCCACCAAATATAGCCAGCGGCTCAACCTAGATAAGGCTGCGGAGGCAAAGACACTTAGTGCCAATTTCACCCGGGCGGAGGCTGGAGGGGATCCCCTAGAGATAGCCTTAGCCAGGAGGCCCTGGAGCGTTCGACTAGCGGGCGCTACATGGGTCAGGTAATTAGGGCTAAGTTAAGCAAGATGTCTTCCGAAGCTGTGAACATGGGCGCAGAACTGCGCAAGGAAGAAATTCGCCAGGCCGGCGACCGGTACATTCGAGAGGTACGCGACCCGGAGGGACATCTCCTAAGGTCCACCAACGACATGTGCGAGGCGTTCCGCAGCATTTCGAACACCGATTTACCAAGGAGCCTGACCCGTGACGAGGAGTTTCGCAGCTATTTGGCTGACTTTCCCCGGCTTTTGCCGGCTGAAGCGGCTAGCTGCGAAGGGGAGATTACGGAGGACGAAATCTACGTGGCTTTGAAGAAGGTCGGCAGAGGCAAGTCGCCAGGCTTGGATGGTTTGCCCTATGAAATGTACTTGAGGATGTCGCACCTTTGTCCCGCTCTTGGCTGTCGTGTTCAACCACTGGTTTCGGCAGGGGTCCATCCCCGGTCGGATCACCAGGGGCGTGATCACGCTGTTGAGAAAAGGCAAAGGCTGCTGGGGAGGGAACTAGATGATTACAGGCCCATAACTCTGCTAAACACAGAGTTAAAGATTTTGGCCAAGATCCTGACGAATCGCTGCAGCTAGTTGCCGAGTCTCTGTTGGGACCGGATCAGACTTGTTCTGTGAAGGACGAACAATTCAGAGCAACCTGCACTTGATTCGCACGATCGTAGAGGGTGTAGAAGACGACGATGAGGCCGCGCTGATCAATTTGGATCAGTCCAAGGCATTTGATAGGATTGACCATGGCTACCTGGCTGCTGTCCTGCAGGCTGCCGGATTCAAACCCGACTTCAGCCGGCTGATTAGCCTTCTGTATCGCTCCCCCAAGGCTGTGGTACAGGTGGAACGGGAAGCTGCCGGCGCTTTCGCGCTGTCTAGGTCGGTCCGACAGGGTTGTCCACTGTCTGCTCTCCTTTACGTCCCGCGTTGGAGCCCTCCTTCGCCGGCTAAGGGACGAGACGGGCAGTCCGGTCCTACGTGGAATCGCAGTCTCTGGCGGAGCTCGAGCGGAAGGTTCGCGCCGATGACGTAACGACCTTTGTGTCCTCCCGCAGGGACATAGAGTGGTACAGCAGGCGCTTGTACGGTACGAGAAGGTGACAGGGGCCAGAATTAACTGCGACAAGTCTTCCGGGTTTGCGGTTAGGCGCTTGAAGCGTGTTTCCTCCCGGGGCCCTTCGACTGGACGGACGGGCCGGTCAAGCTCCTCGGAGTTTGGTTCGGTCCGGACTTACAGTTGGAGAAAAACTGGTCTGAAGTACTGGCAAAGGTCGGCGCGTCGGTCAAGGTTTGGCGTCGACGGGGTCTCTCCGTGAAGGGCTTGGCGGAGGTGTGCAACACATACCTCTTTCCCATGATCCTTTACCGGCTGTCAGTACTTCTCCCCTAGACGATCATGAGAAGAAGCTCGAGCGTTTGCTATTCTCCTGCCTGTGGAGAGGACGCAAACATGGTCGTAGACAAAGGAGTCTGTTGCCTCCGTCCGTGTCAAAGGGGGTCTGGGATGCCACACTTGAGGAGCCACGTGCTCGCTTCGAGGTTGGCATTTCTCAGGCGCGTTGGAGGAAGATCGGTTGCTTGCGGGGGTAGTGAGGGACATGTTCCCTTGCCTTACCATCGCTCCCCCCGACCCTATGGCTGACCGTCAGGCCTTGGGTGCGACCGAAATTCCTGCTCGAATGTCTGGCGGCCTTACAGGCCATTCCACGGTCCAGTGACCTTTCACAGCCTAGGAAACCTTCTATCGGGGATTAGTGGAGGGTGCCGTGAAGGATAAGCTGTGGAGTAAGCTCGGCATGTCGAGAGTGGAGTACCGCTCTCATTGGTCTTGAGCGCCAGGTGCGGATTGGCTCAGCAACTCTGAGTTTTTCTGACCTGGCGATTGGCTCGGAATGGTTTGTCGCTCAATGACAAGCGTTTCGCAATGGGCTCATGGATTTGCCAGATTGTGAACGTTGCAACCTTGGAATTAAGGAGACGTCGGCGCACGCCTTCTTCCATTGTTCGCGCGTTCGCCCGTTGTGGGCGCGTGTCGGCGAGTTGACTGCTCGTATCTCGCCGCGGAGCTTGTGCTCATTGATCGCGCATACGCTGTGGACAATGTGTCGCCCCCGTACTCTGTGTGAAGCGGATGGTGTTTCTGTCGCTACTGGCCACGGCTAGAATGGTGATTTGGATGACGCGTCTGGAGGAAGTCTTGCGGGAGGTCGTCTTTCGGATCAGGATCTAATCCGATATTTTGAGCACCAGCTCAAAATGAAGATTAGAACTGAACGGAAACGGCTGCACCCGACAGACTTTAGCAAAAGGTGGATATATGCAGCGAGCCTGGTTCGTGTGACCGGGGCTAGCCTTGATTTTCTTTTTTAGTTCTGCCAAGTCACATCGGGGTGGATTCCTCTGAACCCCTCCCGCGGTTAAGGTTAGCTTTCTTTTGTATACCTAGTTAATGTGAGTGAATGTATTTGTCCTAGCCTGTTCCCGGCTCCATTGCTTTTGTTATGATCCAGTTCGAGATTCCCACTGTCCATTATTATTTTGTCCCGTTTTTTTATTCTCGGCTGGGTCAGCCTTATATATTCTCCAGTCCAATTTATTTTTGTACCCAGCTTCTCCATTCCCCTTAGAAAGAGAGCGGCTTGATTTTGTCTCTACAGGCAGAATACAGTGGCCTTTAATTACGAGGGTGTGTTTGGGCCTTAACATTTTGTATAAATATTCATTTGAAATTGTTTTTTGTTTTGGGGATTTTTTGTTTCTTCATACCCCTCCCCATCATATCATCTCATGTACAAATGTTAAAATCTATTTTTGTACTATAATTGTAAATAGTCACAAATTTTTATGTACAAATTTTAAAATCTATTTTTGTAAATAATCACAAATTTTTATGTACATTTGGGGCGTTTTTGTAGGTCCCTCGGTATGTTTTTGCGATATTTGGTGCTAGATAAGTACGAGTGTTGATGGACAAATTTTTATGGTGAATGAGAATCATTGTAACGTACGCATGGGTCGTGATTCTGATTAGCTAGGTATAGGACATAGTAACTGAAGACCAATTCTTAAGTTTTGTCTTCTCCTCCC
>JBBBDQ010016236.1:0-25616 GCA_037127315.1 Ascarosepion bandense | reverse complement strand
CCCCCCAACAAATGGAAGTACAAAGGACACCCTCCCTGAAACGTGGGAGAGAGTGCAAGAGGCAGAGGAGCAGCACAACAACACAAAGGCCAGGAGAAGGAGCCGGAGCAACGAAAGGAGGCCGCGAGCCGAAAATGCAGCTCTCTACCAGTGTCTCCGGTTAAACAGACTTATGCACTAAAGGTAAGAAGTCTTCCTTCATCCCCGCAAAAAGCCTCCCAGTCCCCAGTCTTTAAACTGACCCCCCTGAAATCATGTACTTTAACCCCACTCCCTCCCCTCCTCCTCTGTCCACTCCCTCTCGGGCAAAAAAGAAAAAAAAAAGCCCTGCCCCAAGGAAGCACTCCTTAAAGTGAGTGAGGACGTTGCCTCTGAGTGGTCATCTCAGAGGCGAAAACTCTTAAAAGCCCTGGCTGAGGCTGACCTCAGTGGAGGGCAAACCAGTTGAAGATCCTAGAAACTTTCCCCAGGCCCCAGGTGTCATCACCCTGTGAGGAACACCTGGTGGCAACCTGAGGGTCTGGGATCACATCCACGAAGCAAAGAGACATTTTGCAAAAGTTACCATGGTTCAGCACAACACACCTGAACTCAAAAAAATGGAAAAAAATTGTTCGGGGAGGTCCCCTGTCTTTACCCACCCCAGTCTCTATAGGGTAGTGAAAACTAACATACCCCACGGACGTTGGCGGCATTGTCCTAGACGGACGGATTACGTCCGATGCTGAACGGGTTCCCCTAGGACAGTCCGTCGGGGTCCTATCTGCTAGGGATTTCCGTCCCGTATGTGACTAGTATTTTTGTTGCATGTTTTTGTTGTTTTTCCTTTTCAGAACTAAATCATGTCTATTAAGATAGCCAGCTTAAATGCGAATGGCCTGAGGGATCGGGTAAGGCGGCTCGCCTGCTTCGTGACCTCTCGTCGTTCGGCGGATGTGGCCGCGATCCAAGAGACTCACTTTGTTTGCGAAGGTCGACTCGTGTGTGCTGTCTAACGACTATGTCGTCTATTCAGCATATGGAGCCGGCATGCCAGAGGTGTTTCCTCTTTTGTTGGTCAAGCGTACCCTGGACGCGAGGATCGACCTTGTCCATGTCGGCGCCGAGGGCCGGCTGATCGTGGCAGATATTGCAGTGAAAAGCAGATCGTTCCGGCTGATTGCGGTTTATGCGCCCAATGTCCCAGGTGAGCGTGTCTCTTTCTTCGGCTGTTGGAGCCCTTCATGGTGCATTCAACACGGCTAATCTTAGTTGGGGACTTGAATGCCGTCCTAACCCCCCAAATGGGATAGAGGAAGGGGCGCTAGCGGGTGGAGTGGTGATCGTAAAGCCTGGTTGATCTGATCGGCGAATTTGGTCTCGTCGATAGATACCGGGCCGATCATCCAGATGGGAAGCATGTGGACGTGGACGCATAGTTGGCCTTCTACCCGGGTATCCGCGTACCTGGATAGGATGTTAGTCAGAGAAGCCGACATAGACTTCTTAGAATGTCCAACGTTCCACTGGCTAGGCTACTCTCGGACCAAACTCGTTTGTGCCCGGGTCGTGTTAGACTTTAGGCCTAGGTTGGCTGGTTATTAGTTCAATCAGTCCTTATTGGACAGATTTTCGTGACCAGCTGACAAAACTAGTTCAGCGGGAATTAACTGGGCGAGTCATTGGGAGTAGGTGGTGGGTTAACCTTAAGGACACCATTAGGTCTTTTGCCACCAAATATAGCCAAAGGCTCAACCTAGATAAGGCTGCGGAGGCAAAGACACTTAGTGCTAATTTCGCCCGGGCGGAGGCTGGAGGGGATCCCCGAGATAGCCTTAGCCAGGGAGGCCCTGGAGGTTCGATCAGCGGGCGCTACATGGGTCAGGTAATTAGGGGTTGCTAAGCAAGATGTCTTCCGAAGCTAGAACATGGGCGCAGAACTGGGTGCGGAAGAAATTCGCCAGGCCGGCGACCGGTACATTCGAGAGGTACGCGACCTGGAGGGACATCTCCTAAGGTCCACCAACGACATGTGCGAGGCGTTCCGGCAGCATTGAACACCGATTTACCAAGGAGCCTGGACTCCGTGACGAGGAGTTTCGCAGCTATTTGGCTGACTTTCCCCGGCTTTTGCCGGCTGAAGCGGCTAGCTGCGAAGGGGAGATTACGGAGGACGAAAATTCCTATGGCTTTGAAGAAGGTCGGCAGAGGCAATGCCAGGCTTGGATGGTTTGCCCTATGAAATGTACTTGAGGATGTCGCACCTTTTTGTCCCGCTCTGGCTGTCGTGTTCAACCACTGGTTTCGGCAGGGGTCCATCCCCGGTCGATTCAGGGGCGTGATCACGCTGTTGAGAAAAGGCAAGAAGGTTGGGAGGGAACTAGATGATTACAGGCCCATAACTCTGCTACAAAACACAGAGTTAAAGATTTTGGCCAAGATCCTGACGAATCGCTTGCAGCTAGTTGCCGAGTCTCTGTTGGGACCGGATCAGGACTTGTTCTGTGAAGGGACGAACAATTCAGGTTAAACCTGCACTTGATTCGCACGATCGTAGAGGGTGTAGAAGACGACGATGAGGCCGCGCTGATCAATTTGGATCAGTCCAAGGCATTTGATAGGATTGACCATGGCTACCTGGCTGCTGTCCTGCAGGCCGCCGGATTCAAACCCGACTTCAGCCGTTGGATTAGCTCTGTATCGCTCCCCCAAGGCTGTGGTACAGGTGAACGGGAAGTTGTCGGGCGCTTTCGCGCTGTGTCTAGGTCGGTCCGACAGGGTTGTCCACTGTCTGCTCTCCTTTACGTCCTGGCGTTGGAGCCCCTCCTTCGCCGGCTATGGACGAGACGTCCGGTCCTACGTGGAATCGCAGTCCCTGGCGGAGCTCGAGTTTCAGGGTTTCCGCGTACGCCGATGACGTAACGACCTTTGTGTCCTCCGCAGGGACATAGAGGCGGTACAGCAGGCGTGCTTGTACGGTACGGAGAAGGTGACAGGGGCCAGAATTAACTGCGACAAGTCTTCCGGCTTGCGGTTAGGCGCTTGGAAGGGTGTTTCCCTCCCGGGGCCCTTCGACTGGACGGACGGGCCGGTCAAGCTCCTCGGAGTTTGGTTCGGTCCGGACTTACAGTTGGAGAAAACTGGTTCAAGTACTGGCAAAGGTCGGCGCGTCGGTCAAGGTTTGGCGTCGACGGGGTCTCTCCGTGAAGGGCTTGGCGGAGGTGTGCAACACATTCTTCCTGCGATCCTTTACCGGCTGTCAGTACTTCCCCTTGTGACGATCATGAGAAGGCGCTTCAGCGTTTGCTATTCTCCTGCCTGTGGAGAGGACGCAAACACATGGTCGACAAAGGAGTCTGTTGCCTCCGTCCGTGTCAAGGGGGTCTGGGGATGCCACACTTGAGGAGCCACGTGCTCGCTTCGAGGTTGGCATTTCTCAGGCGCGCGTTGGAGGAAGATCGGTTGCTTGCGGGGGTGTGAGGGACATGTCTTTGCCTTACCATCGCTCCCCGACCCTATGGCTGACCGTCAGGCCTTGGGTGCGACCGAAATTCCTGCTCGAATGTCTGGCGGCCTTACAGGCCATTCCACGGTCCAGTGACCTTTCACAGCCTAGGAAACTTTCATCGGGGATTAGTGGAGGGTGCCGTGAAGGATAAGCTGTGGAGTAGCTCGGCATGTCGAGAGTGAGTACCGCTCTCATTGGTCTTGGGCGCTGGTGCGGATTGGCTCAGCAACTCTGAGTTCTCTCTGACCTGGCGATTGGCTCGAATGGTTTGTCGCTCAATGACAAGCGTTTCGCAATGGGCCTGGCGGATTTGCCAGATTGTGAACGTTGCAACCTTGGAATCAAGGAGACGTCGGCGCACGCCTTCTTCCATTGTTCAAGCGTTCGCCCGTTGTGGGCGCGTGTCGGCGAGTTGACTGCTCGTATCTCGCCGCGGGAGCTTGTGCTCATTGATCGGCATACGCTGTGGACAATGTGTCGCCCCGTACTCTGGTGTGAAGCGGATGGTGTTTCTGTCGCTACTGGCCACGGCTAGAATGGTGATTTGGATGACGCGTCTGGAGGAAGTCTTGCGGGGAGGTCGTCTTTCGGATCAGGATCTATCCGGATATTTTGAGCACCAGCTCAAAATGAAGATTAGAACTGAACGGAAACGGCTGCACCCGACAGACTTTAGCAAAAGGTGGATATATGCAGCGAGCCTGGTTCGTGTGACCGGGGCTAGCCTTGGCCTTTTTAGTTCTGCCAAGTCACATCGGGGTGGATTCTCTGAACCCTCCCGCGGTTAAGGTTAGCTTTCTTTTGTATACCTAGTTAATGTGAGTGAATGTATTTGTCCTAGCCTGTTCCCGGCTCCATTGCTTTTGTTATGATCCAGTTCGATTCCCACTGACTATTGTTATTTTGCCCTGTTTTATTCTCGGCTGGGTCAGCCTTATATATTCTCCAGTCCAATTTATTTTTGTACCTGGCTTCTCCATTCCCTTAGAAAGAGAGCGGCTTGATTTTGTCTCTACAGGCAGAATACAGTGGCCTCTTTAATTACGAGGGTGTGTTTGGGTCTTACTAACATTTTGTATAAATATTCATTTGAAATTGTTTTTTGTTTTGGGGGATTTTTGTTTCTTCATACTCCTCCATCATATCATCTCATATACAAATGTTAAAATCTATTTTTGTACTATAATTGTAAATAGTCACAGATTTTTATGTACAAATTGTAAAATCGATTTTTGTAAATAATCACAAATTTTTATGTACATTTGGGGCGTTTTTGTAGGTCCCCGTATGTTTTTGCGATATTTTGGTGCTAGATATAATGAGGTTGATGGACAAATTCTTATGGTGAATGAGAATCATTGTAACGTATGCATGGGTCGTGAATCTGATTAGCTAGGTATAGGATATAGTAACTGAAGACCACCCCAAGTTTTGTTCCCCCTCCCACCTTTCGGCCTTGTGCCATAATTCATGTAAAAATGAATAAATAAAAACCAACCATTTCCTACCCGGGATTTTGTGTTGTATTTCGTGTTGTTTTTTGTAATAAGAAGCTCAAAGCGTAGCATTTGTTCCGCAGTGATATTTGCCATTGCTTTGTGTCTTGGGCAACTGTTTTCCAGCCCGAGCTTATTGCTCGGGCCAGCGTAAAAGTAGTGGTCTTCTGGAACGCGAAACACCGGGAAGCAGTTGTCCACCTCGTGGCATGGCCACGGCCTAGCCACTTTCCCTGTTCGTTGGAAGAGCCTAGTGGAGTAGTTGTTCCGCAGCGATATCTGTCAAATTTAGCCCTTGGACAACTGGATTTCCAGCCCGAGTTCATTGCTCGGGCCAGCGTAAAGTAGCGGTTTCCTTGAAAACGCGAAACACCGGAAAGAGTTAAAGTCCGGGTGATCGGTCACTTTTGTGGCATGGCCACAGAAGGACCGGGGAGCCGGCACTCCCACCACGGCGTCGGTGGGAGATTGGCAACTGTGTGACGCAGACGACGACGACGTCATAGCCCGCACCATGACCGAGTGGGAGCATGCTGTTCGGCTCCCACACCAGCGGAGGCGGCGGCGGCCACACTGTCAGCAGCGACCACCCCAGCAGCGGCGACTGCACCTGCAGCAGAGACCACCCCAGCAGCGGCGACTGCACCTGCAGCAGCGACCAGACCAGCAGCGGCGACTGCACCTGCAGCAGCGACCACCCCAGCAGCGGCGACTGCACCTGCAGCAGCGACCAATCCAGCAGCGGCGACTGCACCGGCACCAGCAACCAAACGTGCAGCAGCAGCAGCAACCAAACCTGCTCCAGCGACCGGATCCGCAGCAGCGTCCAGACCGGCGGCGGCCGCAGCAACAACGCCCCCACCGGCACGGACAGCAGCAGCAGCAGCAGCAGCAGCAGCACCAGCGTCCCCCTTACCCTCGACCTCTGGGTGGAAAGGAGGCAAGAAGATCACGCGTAAGGACGAGGACTATTACCAGTCCATCCAAAAGGATTACGCGGACTACATCAGGGGGACGGAGCTCGTCTCGAAGCCGGACCACTTGGCGCAGATCGAGGCGAGAGTCATCACCCTGATCACCAAGGACCTGAAGACCAAAAAACTGATCGGCGTCCCCAGGGATACGTTCGAGGAGGGACTGCAGACACTGAAGATCAGAGCCAGGCCGTAGCGAGGAGAAGCAACACCCCACACGTGGGACGTCCTGCTTCGGCCCGCCGAAGAAGCCAAGAATCTCGATCGGCGTGGTTCTGGAGACCAAAACGCTCCAGTTCCACACGGAGTACATGGGCACGAAGAAGGTGAAAATCACGCTGCACGGCGTCCCCATGGACATTGCTGAGGACCACGTGGGCGCCTTCTTCGTCCAATATGGGCAACAGTCTCCTCGCTGCGGTCGAAAGCAGGATTCCTCACGGGAGACATGACCCTGCAGGTGACCCTGGACAAGGAAAACATCGCCAAGATCCCCAACATCCTCACCTGCAGGGGTCGTGCCATCTTCGTCATCGTGGAAGGCAGGAAGCCGTGCTGTTGGCCCTCAGGTCGGCGGAGCACGTGGCAAAAGTGCGCCCAACCAAGAATCCGGCCCTCAAGGCCCAACCAGCCCAACCAGTCAAGCAGCAACCGGCGGCACAGGCGAAGGATGGCGCAAAACAAGCACAACCTACACAGTCTCCCGTGAGCAACAAAGACGGCGAATGGCAGGTGGTGGCCAGGAAGAAAGCCAAAAAACCTTCCCCGGACAATGTGCCGCCACCTGTCAAGACGCCTGCCAAGCAGACCGGTGGGGCTGTCGACTCCTACCAAACCTATGAGTCCCCGGCGAAGGCGCCGGCAACAAAGGAGGTGTCTCCTCCCAAACAGAGGAAGGGAAGAAGTCCTTCCCCCAACAAATGGAAGCACAAAGGACACCCTCCCTGAAACGTGGGAGAGAGGAAGAGGCAGAGGAGCAGCACAACAACACAAAGGCCAGGAGAAGGAGCCGGAGCAACGAAAGGAGGCCGCGAGCCGAAAATGCAGCTCTCTACCAGTGTCTCCGGTTAAACAGACTTATGCACTAAAGGTAAGAAGTCTTCCTTCATCCCGCAAAAGCCTCCCAGTCCCCAGTCTTTAAACTGACCCCCCTGAAATCATGTACTTCTTAACCCCCCACTCCCTCCCCTCCTCCTCTGTCCACTCCCTCCAAAGTAAAAAAGAAAAAAAAGCCCCGCCCCAAGGGGAAGCACTCCTTAAAGTGAGTGAGGACGTTGCCTCTGAGTGGTCATCTCAGAGGCGAAAACTCTTAAAGCTCCCCAAGGAGGCTGACTCTTGTGTGGAGGGCAAAACAGTTGAAGATCCTAGAAACTTTCCCAGGCCCCAGGCGTCATCACCCTGGTGAGGAACACCGGTGCAACCTAAGGGTCTGGGATCACATCCACGAAGCAAAGAGACATTTTGCAAAAGTTACCATGGTTCAGCACAACACACCTGAACTCAAAAAATGGAAAAAAAATTGTTCGGGGAGGTCCCCCTGTCTTACTCCACCCCAGTCTCTATAGGGTAGTGAAACTAACATACCCCACGGCCATGGCATTGTCCTTAGACGGACGGATTACGTCCGATGTAGGAACGGGTTCCCTAGACAGTCCGTCGGGGTCCTATCTGCTAGGGATTTCCGTCCCGTATGTGACTAGTATTTGTTGCATGTTTTTGTTGTTTTTCCTTTTCAGAACTAAATCATGTCTATTAAGATAGCCAGCTTAAATGCGAATGGCCTGAGGGATCGGGGTAAGGCGGCTCGCCTGCTTCGTGACCTCTCGTCGTTCGGCGTGGATGTGGCCGCGATCCAAGAGACTCACTTCTTGTTTGCGAAGCGGATTCTCGTGTGCTGTCTAACGACTATGTCGTCTATTCAGCATATGGGAGCCGGCATGCCAGAGGTGTTTCGCGGGTCAAGCGTACCCTGGACGCGAGGATCGACCTTGTCCATGTCGGTGCCGAGGGCCGGCTGATCGTGGCAGATATTGCAGTGAAAAGCGCAGATCGTTCCGGCTGATTGCGGTTTATGCGCCCAATGTCCCAGGTGAGCGTGTCTCTTTCTTTTCGGCTGTTGGAGCCCTTCATGGTGCATTCAACACGGCTAATCTTAGTTGGGGACTTGGAATGCCGTCCTAACCCCAAATGGGATAGAGGAAGGGGCGCTAGCGGGTGGAGTGGGTGATCGTAGCTCAGTTGATCTGATCGGCGAATTTGGTCTCGTCGATAGATACCGGGCCGATCATCCGGATGGGAGCATGTGTGGACGTGGACGCATAGTTGGCCTCTACCCGGGTATCCGCGTACCTGGATAGGATGTTAGTCAGAGAAGCCGACATAGACTTCTTAGAATGTCCAACGTTCCACTGGCTAGGTTACTCGACCACAAACTCGTTTGTGCCCGGGTCGTGTTAGACTTTAGGCCTAGGTTGGCTGGTTATTGGAAGTTCAATCAGTCCTTATTGGACAGACGGGACTTTCGTGACCAGCTGACAAAACTAGTTCAGCGGGAATTAACTGGGCGAGTCATTGGGAGTAGGTGGTGGGTTAACCTTATGACATCATTTAGGGTCTTTTGCCACCAAATATAGCCAGCGGCTCAACCTAGATAAGGCTGCGGAGGCAAAGACACTTAGTGCTAATTTCGCCCGGGCGGAGGCTGGAGGGGATCCCCTAGAGATAGCCTTAGCTAGAGGCCCTGGAGCGTTCGATTCATGGGCGCTACATGGGTCAGGTAATTAGGGCTAAGTTAAGCAAGATGTCTTCCGAAGCTGTGAACATGGGCGCAGAACTGCGCAAGGAAGAAATTCGCCAGGGCCGCGACCGGTACATTCGAGAGGTACGCGACCCGGAGGGACATCTCCTAAGGTCCACCAACGACAAGCAAAGAGTGCCCCGGCAGCATTGAACACCGATTTACCAAGGAGCCGGACTCCGTGACGAGGAGTTTCCGCAGCTATTTGGCTGATCTTTCCCGGCTTTTGCCGGCTGAAGCGGCTAGCTGCGAAGGGGAGATTACGGAGACGAAATCTACGTGGCTTTGAAGAAGGTCGGCAGAGGCAAGTCGCCAGGCTTGGATGGTTTGGCCCTATGAAATGTACTTGAGGATGTCGCACCTTTTTGTCCCGCTCTTGGCTGTCGTGTTCAACCACTGGTTTCGGCAGGGGTCCATCCTTGTCGGATCACCAGGGGCGTGATCACCGTTGAGAAAAGGCAAGAAGGTTGGGAGGGAACTAGATGACGGTAGGCCCATAACTCTGCTAAAACACAGAGTTAAAGATTTTGGCCAAGATCCTGACGAATCGCTTGCAGCTAGTTGCCGAGTCTCTGTTGGGACCGGATCAGACTTGTTCTGTGAAGGGACGAACAATTCAGAGCAACCTGCACTTGATTCGCACGATCGTAGAGGGTGTAGAAGACGACGATGAGGCCGCGCTGATCAATTTGGATCAGTCCAAGGCATTTGATAGGATTGACCATGGCTACCTGGCTGCTGTCCTGCAGGCCGCCGGATTCAAACCCGACTTCAGCCGCTGGATTAGCTTTTCTGTATCGCTCCTCCAAGGCTGTGGTACAGGTGAACGGAAGCTGTCGGGCGCTTTCGCGCTGTCTAGGTCGGTCCGACAGGGTTGTCCACTGTCTGCTCTCCTTTACGTCCTGGCGTTGAGCCCCTCCTTCGCCGGCTAAGGGACGAGACGGGCAGTCCGGTCCCCTACGTGGAATCGCAGTCCCTGGCGGAGCTCGAGCCAGGGTTTCCGCGTACGCCGATGACGTAACGACTCAGTCCTCCCGCAGGGATATATAGCGGCAGCAGGCGCTTGTACGGTACGAGAAGGTGACAGGGGCCAGAATTAATCATGCGACAAGTCTTCCGGCTTGCGGTTAGGCGCTTGGAAGGGTGTTTCCCTCCCGGGGCCTCACTGGACGGACGGGCCGGTCAAGCTCCTCGGAGTTTGGTTCGGTCCGGACTTACAGTTGGAGAAACCGGTCTGAAGCACCGGGCAAAGGTCGGCGCGTCGGTCAAGGTTTGGCGTCGACGGGGTCTCTCCGTGAAGGGCTTGGCGGAGGTGTGCAACACATACCTCTTTTCCCATGATCCTTTACCGGCTGTCAGTACTTTCCCTTTGTGACGATCATGAGAAGGTCGAGCGTTTGCTATTCTCCTGCCTGTGGAGAGGACGCAAACACATGGTCGACAAAGGAGTCTGTTGCCTCGTCCGTGTCAAGGGGGTCTGGGGATGCTACACTTGAGGAGCCACGTGCTCGCTTCAGGTTGGCATTTCGTGGCGCGCGTTGGAGGAAGATCGGTTGCTTGCGGGGTAGTGGAGGACATGTTCCCTGCCTTACCATCGCTCCCCCGACCCTATGGCTGACCGCTGGGCCTGGGGCGCGACCGAAATCTCTGCTCGAATGTCTGGCGGCCTTACAGGCCATTCCACGGTCCAGTGACCTTTCACAGCCTAGGAAACTCTTCTATCGGGGATTAGTGGAGGGTGCCGTGAAGGATAAGCTGTGGGATAGTCGGCATGTCGAGAGTGGAGTACTACCATTGGTCTTGGGCGCCAGGTGCGGATTGGCTCAGCAACTCTGAGTTCTCTGACCTGGCGATTGGCTCGGAATGGTTTATCGCTCAATGACAAGCGTTTCGCAATGGGCCTGGCGGATTTGCCAGATTGTGAACGTTGCAACCTTGGAATCAAGGAGACGTCGGCGCACGCCTTCTTCCATTGTTCGCGCGTTCGCCCGTTGTGGGCGCGTGTCGGCGAGTTGACTGCTCGTATCTCGCCGCGGGAGCTTGTGCTCATTGATCGCGCATACGCTGTGGACAATGTGCTGCCCCTGTACTCTGGTGAAGCGGATGGTGTTTCTGTCGCTACTGGCCACGGCTAGAATGGTGATTTGGATGACGCGTCTGGAGGAAGTCTTGCGGGGAGGTCGTCTTGGATCAGGATCTAATCCGATATTTTGAGCACCAGCTCAAAATGAAGATTAGAACTGAACGGAAACGGCTGCACCCGACAGACTTTAGCAAAGGTGGATATATGCAGCGAGCCTGGGTTCGTGTGACCGGGGCTAGCCTTGATTTTCTTTTTTAGTTCTGGTTGCGTCACATCGGGGTGGATTCCTCTGGAACCCCTCCCGCGGTTAAGGTTAGCTTTCTTTGTATACCTAGTTAATGTGAGTGAATGTATTTGTCCTAGCCTGTTCCCGGCTCCATTGCTTTTGTTATGATCCAGTTCGAGATTCCCACTGACCATTGTTATTTTGCCCTGTTTTATTCTCGGCTGGGTCAGCCTTATATATTCTCCAGTCCAATTTAGGAAAATTCAGTCTATCTCCTTAGAAAGAGAGCGGCTTGATTTTGTCTCTACAGGCAGAATACAGTGGCCTCTTTAATTACAGGTGTTTTGGGTCTCTACTAACATTTTGTATAAATATTCATTTGAAATTGTTTTTTGTTTTGGGGATTTGTTTCTTCATACCCTCCCCCATCATATCATCTCATACAAATGTTAAAATCTATTTTTGTACTATAATTGTAAATAGTCACAGATTTTTATGTACAAATTGTAAAATCTATTTTTGTAAATAATCACAAATTTTTATGTACATTTGGGGCGTTTTTGTAGGTCCCCGGTATGTTTTTGCGATATTTTGGTGCTAGATAAGTACGAGTGTTGATGGACACCTATGGTGAATGAGAATCATTGTAACGTATGCATGGGTCGTGAATCTGATTAGCTAGGTATAGGATATAGTAACTGAGACCACCCCAAGTTTTGTATTCCTCTCCCACCTTTCGGCCTTGTGCCATAATTCATGTAAAAATGAATAAATAAAACCAACCATTTCCTACCCGGGATTTTGTGTTGTATTTCGTGTTGTTTTTTTGTAATAAGAAGCTCAAAGCGTAGCATTTGTTCCGCAGTGATATTTGCCATTGCTTTGTGTCTTGGGCAACTGTTTTCCAGCCCGAGTTTATTGCTCGGGCCAGCGTAAAAGTAGTGGTCTTCGGAACGCGAAACACCGAAGCAGTTGTCCACCTCGTGGCATGGCCACGGCCTAGCCACTTCCCCCTGTTCGTTGGAAGAGCCTAGTGGAGTAGTTGTTCCGCAGTGATATCTGCTCGCACTTTGTCTCTGGACAACTGATTTCCCAGCCCGAGTTCATTGCTCGGGCCAGCGTAAAGTAGCGCTCTCCTTTGAAAGACCCGGAACACCGGAAAGAAGTTGTCCGGTGATCGGTCACTTTTGTGGCATGGCCACAGAAGGACCGGGGAGTCGGCACTCCCACCACGGCGTCGGGAGATTGGCAACTGTGTGACGCAGACGACGACGACGTCATAGCCCGCACCATGACTGAGTGGGAGAGCATGCTGCTGCTGGCTCCCCACACCAGCGGAGGCGGCGGCGGCCACACTGTCAGCAGCGACCACCCCAGCAGCGGCGACTGCACCTGCAGCAGAGACCACCCCAGCAGCGGCGACTGCACCTGCAGCAGCGACCAGACCAGCAGCGGCGACTGCACCTGCAGCAGCGACCACCCCAGCAGCGGCGACTGCACCTGCAGCAGCGACCAATCCAGCAGCGGCGACTGCACCTGCAGTAGCGACCAACCCAGCAGGAAGGCACGCACCGGCACCAGCAACCAAACGTGCAGCAGCAGCAGCAACCAAACCTGCTCCAGCGACCGGATCTGCAGCAGCGTCCAGACCGGCGGCGGCCGCAGCAACAACGCCCCCACCGGCAACGGACAGCAGCAGCAGCAGCAGCAGCAGCAGCACCAGCGTCCCCCTGCCCTCGACCTCTGGGTGGAAAGGAGGTGAAGATCACGCGTAAGGACGAGGACTATTACCAGTCCATCCAAAAGGATTACGCGGACTACATCAGGGGACGGGAGCTCGTCTCTGGGCCGGACCACTTGGCGCAGATCGAGGCGAGAGTCATCACCCTGATCACCAAGGACCTGAAGACCAAAACTGATCGGCGTCCCCAGGATACGTTCGAGGAGGGACTGCAGACACTGAAGATCAGAGCCAGGGCCGTAGCGAGGAGAAGCAACACCACCGGACGTCCTGCTTTGGCTCCGCCGAAGAAGCCAAGAACTTGATCGGCGTGGTTCTGGAGACCAAAAACGCTCCAGTTCCACGGAGTACATGGGCACGAAGAAGGTGAAAATCACGCCGCACGGGCGTCCCCATGGACATTGCTGAGGACCACGTGGGCGCCTTCTTCGTCCAATATGGAAGGGTGGCCGAAGTCTCCTCGCTGCGGTCGGAAAGCAGGATTCCTCACGGGAGACATGACCCTGCAGGTGACCCTGGACAAGGAAAACATCGCCAAGATCCCCAACATCCTCACCCTGCAGGGGTCGTGGCCATCTTCGTCATCGTGGAAGGCAGGAAGCCGTGCTGTTGGGTCTGTACGGCGGAGCACGTGGCAAAAGCGTGCCCAACCAAGAATCCGGCCCTCAAGGCCCAACCAGCCCAACCAGCTCAAGCAGCAACCAAGGCACAGGCGAAGGATGGCGCAAAACAAGCACAAACCCACACAGTCTCCCGTGAGCAACAAAGACGGCGAATGGCAGGTGGTGGCCAGGAAGAAAGCCAAAAAACCTTCCCCGGACAATGCCGCCACCTGTCAAGACGCCTGCCAAGCAGACCCCGGTGGGGCTGTCGACTCCTACCAAACCTAAGGAGTCCTCCGGCGAAGGCGCCAAGGAAAAAACCAAAGGAGGTTCTCCTCCCAAACAGAGGAAGGAAGAAGTCCTTCCCCCCAACAAATGGAAGCACAAAGGACACCTCCCTGGAAACGTGGGAGAGAGGAAGAGGCAGAGGAGCAGCACAACAACACAAAGGCCAGGAGAAGGAGCCGGAGCAACGAAAGGAGGCCGCGAGCCGAAAATGCAGCTCTCTACCAGTGTCTTCCGGTTGCCAGACTTATGCACTAGCAAAAGAAGTCTTCCTTCATCCCCGCAAAGCGCCCCAGTCCCCAGTCTTTAAACTGACCCCCCTGAAATCATGTACTCAACCCCCACTCCCTCCCCTCCTCCTCTGTCCACTCCCTCTCGGGCAAAAAAGAAAAGCCCTGCCCCAAGGGAAGCACTCCTTAAAGTGAGTGAGGACGCTGCCCTCTGAGTGGTCATCTCAGAGGCGAAAACTCTAAAGCCCCTGCTGAGGCTGACCTCAGTGGAGGGCAAACCAGTTGAAGATCCTAGGAAACTTTCCCCAGGCCCCAGGTGTCATCACCCTGGTGAGGAACACCGGTGGCAACCTGGAGGTCTGGGATCACATCCACGAAGCAAAGAGACATTTTGCAAAAGTTACCATGGTTCAGCACAACACACCTGAACTCAAAAAAATGGAAAAAATTGCTCGTGAGGTCCCCTGTTTTACTCCACCCCAGTCTCTATAGTAGTGAAACTAACATACCCCACGGACGTTGGCGGCATTGTCCTAGACGGACGGATTAAACCGATGGAACGGGTTCCTAGGACAGTCCGTCGGGGTCCTATCTGGTTAGGGATTTCCGTCCCGTATGTGACTAGTATTTTTGTTGCATGTTTTTGTTGTTTTTCCTTTTCAGAACTAAATCATGTCTATTAAGATAGCCAGCCGAAATGCGAATGGCCTGAGGGATCGGGGTAAGGCGGCTCGCCTAGCTTCGTGACCTCTCGTCGTTCGGCGTGGATGTGGCCGCGATCCAAGAGACTCACTTTGTTTGCGAAGTCGACTCGTGTGTGCTGTCTAACGACTATGTCGTCTATTCAGCATATGGAGCCGGCACGCCAGAGGTGTTTCTTTGCTGGTCAAGCGTACCCGACGCGAGGATCGACCTTGTCCATGTCGGTGCCGAGGGCCGGCTGATCGTGGCAGATATTGCAGTGAAAAGCAGATCGTTCCGGCTGATTGCGGCTTATGCGCCCAATGTCCCAGGTGAGCGTGTCTCTTTCTTCGGCTGTTGGAGCCCTTCATGGTGCATTCAACACGGCTAATCTTAGTTGGGGACTGGAATGCCGTCCTAACCCCAAATGGGATAGAGGAAGGGGCGCTAGCGGGTGGAGTGGTGATCGGGTGAAGCCTTGGCTGGATCTGATCGGCTAACGGTCTCGTCGATAGATACCGGCCGATCATCCGGATGGGCGTTATTGGACGTGGACGCATAGCCGGGCCTTCTACCCGGGTATCCGCGTACCTGGATAGGATGTTAGTCAGAGAAGCCGACATAGACTTTAGAATGTCCAACGTTCCACTGGCTAGGCTACTTCCGGACCGTAAACTCGTTTGTGCCCGGGTCGTGTTAGACTCTTAGGCCTAGGTTGGCTGGTTATTGAAGTTCAATCAGTCCTTATTGGACAGACGGACTTTCGTGACCAGCTGACAAAACTAGTTCAGCGGGAATTAACTGGGATATCATGGCAGGTGTGGTTAACTGAGTGACACCATTAGGTCTTTTGCCACCAAATATAGCCAGCGGCTCAACCTAGATAAGGCTGCGGGTATAGCAAGACACTTAGTGCTAATTTCGCCCGGGCGGAGGCTGGAGGGGATCCCCAGAGATAGCCTTAGCTAGAGGCCCTGAGCGTCTGGATCAGCGGGCGCTACATGGGTCAGGTAATTAGGGCTAAGCAAGATGTCTTCCGAAGCTGTGAACATGGGCGCAGAACTGCGCAAGGAAGAAATTCGCCAGGCCGGCGACCGGTACATCGAGAGGTACGCGACCCGGAGGGACATCTCCTAAGGTCCACCAACGATATGTGCGAGGCGTTCCGGGCGGCATTTCGAACATCAGATTTACCAAGGAGCCTGGACTCCGTGACGAGGAGTTTCGCAGCTATTTGGCTGACTTTCCCCGGCTTTTGCCGGCTGAAGCGGCTAGTTGCGAAGGGGAGATTACGGAGGACGAAATCTACGTGGCTTTGAAGAAGGTCAAGAGGCAAGTCGCCAGGCTTGGATGGTTTGCCCTATGAAATGTACTTGAGGATGTCGCACCTTTTTGTCCCGCTCTTTGGCTGTCGTGTTCAACCACTGGTTTCGGCAGGGGTCCATCCCCGGTCGGATCACCAGGGGCGTGATCACGCTGCTGAGAAAAGGGCAAGAAGGTTGGGAGGGAACCAGATGATTACAGGCCCATAACTCTTGCTAAACACAGAGAGTTAAAGATTTTGGCCAAGATCCCGACGAATCGCTTGCAGCTAGTCAGCCGAGTCTCGTTGGGACCGGATCAGACTTGTTCTTGCGAAGGACGTGAACAATTCAGAGCAAACTTGCACTTGATTCGCACGATCGTAGAGGGTGTAGAAGACGACGATGAGGCCGCGCTGATCAATTTGGATCAGTCCAAGGTATTTGATAGGATTGACCATGGCTACCTGGTTGCTGTCCTGCAGGCCGCCGGATTCAAACCCGACTTCAGCCGCTGGATTAGCCTTCTGTATCGCCTCTCAAGGCTGTGGTACAGGTGAACGGGAAGCTGTCGGGCGCTTTCGCGCTGTCTAGGTCGGTCCGACAGGGTTGTCCACTCGTCTTGCCTCTCCTCTACGTCCTGGCGCCAGAGCCTCCTTCGCCGGCTAAGGGACGAGACGGGCAGTCCGGTCCTACGTGGAATCGCAGTCCGGCGGAGCCTTCGAGCCAGGGTTTCCGCGTATCGCTTACGACGCACGACCTTGTAGTCCTCCCGCAGGACATAGAGGCGGCAGGCGCTGTACGGTACGAGAAGGTGACAGGGGCCAGAATTAACTGCGACAAGTCTTCCGGCTTGCGGTTAGGCGCTTGGAAGGGTGTTTCCTCCCGGGGCCCTTCGATCTATCGACGGCCGGTCAAGCTCCTCGGAGTTTGGTTCGGTCCGGACTTACAGTTGGAGAAAACTGTCTGAAGTACTGGCAAAGGTCGGCGCGTCGGTCAAGGTTTGGCGTCGACGGGGTCTCTCCGTGAAGGGCTTGGCGGAGGTGTACAACACATACCTCTTTCCCATGATCCTTTACCGGCTGTCAGTACTTCCCTTTTGTGACGATCATGAGAAGGCGCTCGAGCGTTTGCTATTCTCCTGCCTGTGGAGAGGACGCAAACACATGGTCGACAAAGGAGTCTGTTGCCTCCGTCCGTGTCAAGGGGGTCTGGGGATGCCACACTTGAGGAGCCACGCGTGGCTCGCTTCGAGGTTGGCATTTCTCAGGCGCGCGCGTTGGAGGAAGATCAGTTGCTTGCGGGGGTAGTGAGGACATGTTCCCTTGCCTTACCATCGCCCTCGACCCTATGGCTGACCGTCAGGCCTTGGGTGCGACCGAAATTCCTGCTCGAATGTCTGGCGGCCTTACAGGCCATTCCACGGTCCAGTGACCTTTCACAGCCTAGGAAACTCTTCTATCGTGGGGGATTAGTGGAGGGTGCCGTGAAGGATAAGCTGTGGAGTAAGCTCGGCATGTCGAGAGTGGAGTACCGCTCTCATTGTCTTGGGCGCCAGGTGCGGATTGGCTCAGCAACTCTGAGTTCTCTGACCTGGCGATTGGCTCGGAATGGTTTGTCGCTCAATGACAAGCGTTTCGCAATGGGCCTGGCGGATTTGCCAGATTGTGAACGTTGCAACCTTGGAATCAAGGAGACGTCGGCGTCGCCTTCTTCCATTGTTCGCGCGTTCGCCCGTTGTGGGCGCGTGTCGGCGAGTTGACCGTTGTATCTCGCCGCGGGAGCTTGTGCTCATTGATCGCGCATACGCTGTGGACAATGTCGCCCCCGTACTCTGGTGTGAAGCGGATGGTGTTTCTGTCGCTACTGGCCACGGCTAGAATGGTGATTTGATGACGTGTCTGGAGGAAGTCTTTAGTGGGAGTGTCGTCTTTTCGGATCAGGATCTAATCCGATATTTTGAGCACCAGCTCAAAATGAAGATTAGAACTGAACGGAAACGGCTGGACCCGACAGACTTTAGCAAAAGGTGGATATATGCAGCGAGCCTGGTTCGTGTGACCGGGGCCAGCCTTGATTTTCTTTAGTTCTGCCAGTCACATCGGGGTGGATTCCCTCTGGAACCCCCTCCCGCGGTTAAGGTTAGCTTTCTTTGTATACCTAGTTAATGTGTGAGTGAATGTATTTGTCCTAGCCTGTTCCCGGCTCCATTGCTTTTGGCAGGATCCAGTCTGAGATTCCCACTGACCATTGTTATTTTGCCCTGTTTTATTCTCGGCTGGGTCAGCCTTATATATTCTCCAGTCCAATTTATTTTTGTACCCAGCTTCTCCATTCCCCTTAGAAAGAGAGCGGTTTGATTTTGTCTCTACAGGCAGAATACAGTGGCCTCTTTAATTACGAGGGTGTGTTTGGGTCTTACTAACATTTTGTATAAATATTCATTTGAAATTGTTTTTTGTTTTGGGGATTTTTTGTTTCTTCATACCCCTCCCCATCATATCATCTCATATACAAATGTTAAAATCTATTTTTGTACTATAATTGTAAATAGTCACAGATTTTTATGCGTACAAATTGTAAAATCTATTTTTAAAATAATCACAAATTTTTATGTACATTTGGGGCGTTTTTGTAGGTCCCCGGTATGTTTTTGCGATATTTTGGTGCTGATAAGTACGAGTGTTGATGGACAAATTTATGGTGAATGAGAATCATTGTAACGTATGGCTAATGTAAATCTGATTAGCTAGGTATAGGATATAGTAACTGAAGACCACCCCAAGTTTGTTCCCCCTCCACCTTTCGGCCTTGTGCCATAATTCATGTAAAAATGAATAAATAAAACCAACCATTTCCATCTGGATTTGTGTTGCATTTCGTGTTGTTTTTTGTAATGAAGCTCAAAGCGTAGCATTTGTTCCGCAGTGATATTTGCCATTGCTTTTGTGTCTTGGGCAACTGTTTTCCAGCCCGAGTTTATTGCCGGGGCCAGCGTAAAAGTAGTGGTCTTCGGAACGCGAAACACCGGCGAAGTTGTCCACCTCGTGGCATGGCCACGGCCTAGCCACTTCCCCCTGTTCGTTGGAAGAGCCTAGTGGAGAAGTTGTTCCGCAGTGATATCTGCTCGCACTTTGTCTCTTGGACAACTGATTTCCAGCCCGAGTTCATTGCTCAAGCCAGCGTAAAGTAGCGGTTTCTTCGAAACGCGAAACACCGGAAAGAAGTTGTCCGGTGATCGGTCACTTTTGTGGCATGGCCACAGAAGGACCGGGGAAGTCGGCACTCCCACCACGGCGTCGGTGGGAGACTGGCAACTGTGTGACGCAGACGACGACGACGTCATAGCCCGCACCATGACCGAGTGGGAGAGCATGCTGTTCGGCTCCCCCACACCAGCGGAGGCGGCGGCGGCCACACTGCCAGCAGCGACCGGACCAGCAGCGGCGACTGCACCTGCAGCAGACCACCCCAGCAGCGACTGCACCTGCAGCAGCGACCAGACCAGCAGCGGCGACTGCACCTGCAGCAGCGACCACCCCAGCAGCGGCGACTGCACCTGCAGCAGCGACCAATCCAGCAGCGGCGACTGCACCTGCAGCAGCGACCAATCCAGCAGCGGCGACTGCACCTGCAGCAGCAACCAAACGTGCAGCAGCAGCAGCAACCAAACCTGCTCCAGCGACCGGATCTGCAGCAGCGTCCAGACCGGCGGCAACTGCAGCAGCAACACCCCCACCGGCACGGACAGCAGCAGCAGCAGCAGCAGCAGCAGCAGCACCAGCGTCCCCCTTACTCCTGACCTCTGGGTGCGGAAAGGAGGCAAGAAGATCACGCGGAAAGACGAGGACTATTACCAGTCCATCCAAAAGGATTACGCGGAATACATCAGGGGACGGAGTTTATTCCGAAGCTGACCAATTGGCGCAGATCGAGGCGAGAGTCATCACCCTGATCACCAAGGACCTGAAGACCAAGAAACTCGTCGGCGTCCCCAGGGGATACGTTCGAGGAGGGACTGCAGACACTGAAGATCAGAGCCAGGGCCGTAGCGAGGAGAAGCAACACCACGTGGGACGTCCTGCTCGGCTCCGCCGAAGAAGCCAAGAACTTGATCGGCGTGGTTCTGGAGACCAAAACGCTCCAGTTCCACACGGAGTACATGGGCACGAAGAAGGTGAAAATCACGCTGCACGGCGTCCCCATGGACATTGCTGAGGACCACGTGGGCGCTTCTTCGTCCAATATGGAAGGGTGGCCGAAGTCTCCTCGCTGCGTCGAAAGCAGATCTTCACGGGAGACATGACCCTGCAGGTGACCCTGGACAAGGAAAACATCGCCAAAATCCCCAACATCCTCACCTGTAGGGGTCGTGCCATCTTCGTCATCGTGGAAGGCAGGAAGCCGTGCTGTTGGGTCTGCGGGTCGGCGGAGCACGTGGCAAAAGCGTGCCCAACCAAAGAATCCGGCCTCAAAGGCCCAACCAGCCCAACCAGTCAAGCAGCAACCGGCGGCATATATGAAGGATGGCGCAAAACAAGCACAACCCACACAGTCTCCCGTGAGCAACAACGACGGCGAATGGCAGGTGGTGGCCAGGAAGAAAGCCAAAAAACCTTCCCCGGACAATGTGCCGCCACCTGTCAAGACGCCTGCTACAGACCCTGCAGGGGCTGTCGACTCCTACCAAACCTAAGGAGTCCCCGGCGAAGGCGCCGGCAAAACCAAAGGAGGTGTCTCCTCCAAACAGAGGAAGGCAAGAAGTCCTTCCCCCCAGCAAATGGAAGTACAAAGGACACCCTCCTGAAACGTGGGAGAGAGGAAGAGGCAGAGGAGCAGCACAACAACACAAAGGCCAGGAGAAGGAGCCGGAGCAACGAAAGGAGGCCGCGAGCCGAAAAATGCAGCTCTCTACCAGTGTCTTGTTAAACAGACTTATGCACTAAAGGTAAGAAGTCTCTCTTCATCCCCGCAAAAAGCCTCCCAGTCCCCAGTCTTTAAATTGACCCCCTGAAATCATGTACTTTAACCCCCACTCCCTCCCCTCCCTCCTCTGTCCACTCCCTCCTCGGGCAAAAAAGAAAAAAGCCCTGCCCCAAGGGGAAGCACTCCCTAAAGTGAGTGAGGACGTTGCCTCTGAGTGGTCATCTCAGAGGCGAAAACTCTGGTAAAAGCCCCTGCTGAAGCTGACTTCAGTGGAGGGCAAACCAGTTGAAGATCCTAGAAACTTTTCCCCAGGCCCCAGGTGGTCACCCTGGTGAGGAACACCGGTGGCAACCTGAGGGTCTGGGATCACATCCACGAAGCAAAGAGACATTTTGCAAAAGTTTTCATGGTTCAGCACAACACACCTGAACTCAAAAATGGAAAAAAATTGTTCGGGGAGGTCCCCTGTTTTACTCCACCCCAGTCTCTATAGGGTAGTAAAACTAACATACCCCACGGACGTTGGCGGCATTGTCCTAGACGGACGGATTACGTCCGATGTAGGAACGGGTCCCCTAGGACAGTCCGTCGGGGTCCTATCTTGCTAGGGATTTCCGTCCCGTATGTGACTAGTATTTTTGTTGCATGTTTTTGTTGTTTTTCCTTTTCAGAACTAAATCATGTCTATTAAGATAGCCAGCTAATGCGAATGGCCTGAGGGATCGGGGCAAGGCGGTTTTCGCCTGCCAGACTCCCACGTTCGGCGTGGATGTGGCCGCGATCCAAGAGACTCACTTTGTTTGCGAAGTCGATTCGTGTGTGCTGTCTAACGACTATACCGTCTATTCAGCATATGGGAGCCGGCATGCCAGAGGTGCTTCTCGCTGGTCAAGCGTACCCCTGACGCGAGGATCGACCTTGTCCATGTCGGTGCCGAGGGCCGGCTGATCGTGGCAGATATTGCAGTGAAAAGCAGATCGTTCCGGCTGATTGCGGTTTATGCGCCCAATGTCCCAGGTGAGCGTGTCTCTTTCTTTCGGCTGTTGGAGCCCTTCGGCGTATTCAACACGGCTAATCTTAGTTGGGGACTGGAATGCCGTCCTAACCCCCCAAATGGGATAGAGGAAGGGGCGCTAGCGGGTGGAGTGGTGATCGTAGCCTGGTTGATCTGATCGGCGAATTTGGTCTCGTCGATAGATACCGGGCCGATCATCCGGATGGGAGCATGTGGACGGACGGGCCTTCTACCCGGGTATCCGCGTACCTGGATAGGATGTTAGTCAGAGAAGCCGACATAGACTCTTTAGAATGTCCAACGTTCCACTGGCTAGCTACTCTCGACCACAAACTGTTTGTGCCCGGGTCGTGTTAGACTTTAGGCCTAGGTTGGCTGGTTATTGGAAGTTCAATCAGTCCTTATTGGACAGACGGGACTTTCGTGACCAGCTGACAAAACTAGTTCAGCGGGAATTAACTGGGCGAGTCATTGGGAGTAGGTGGCTAACCTTTAAGGATTAATTCATTAGGTCTTTTGCCACCAAATATAGCCAGCGGCCTAACCTAGATAAGGCTGCGGAGGCAAAGACACTTAGTGCCAATTTCGCTCCGGCGGAGGCTGGAGGGGATCCCCTAGAGATAGCCTTAGCCAGGGAGGCCCTGAGCGTTCGACTAGCGGGCGCTACATGGGTCAGGTACTAGGGCTAAGTTAAGCAAGATGTCTTCCGAAGCTGTGAACATGGGCGCAGAACTGCGCAAGGAAGAAATTCGCCAGGCCGGCGACCGGTACATTCGAGAGGTACGCGACCCGGAGGGACATCTCCCAAGGTCCACCAACGACATGTGCGAGGCGTTCCGGCAGCATTTCGGAATGATTTACCAAGGAGCCTGGACTCCAGACGAGGGGGAGTTTCGCAGCTATTTGGCTGACTTTCCCCGGCTTTTGCCGGCTGAAGCGGCTAGTTGCGAAGGGGAGATTACGGAGGACGAAATCTACGTGGCTTTGAAGAAGGTCGGCAGAGGCAAGTCGCCAGGCTTGGATGGTTTGCCCTATGAAATGTACTTGAGGATGTCGCACCCTTTTGTCCCGCTCTTGGCTGTCGTGTTCAACCACTGGTTTCGGCAGGGGTCCATCCCCGGTCGGATCACCAGGGGCGTGATCACGCTGTTGAGAAAGGCAAGAAGGTTGGGAGGGAACTAGATGATTACAGGCCCATAACTCTGCTAAACACAGAGTTAAAGATTTTGGCCAAGATCCTGACGAATCGCTTGCAGCTAGTTGCCGAGTCTCTGTTGGGACCGGATCAGACTTGTTCTGTGAAGGACGAACAATTCAGAGCAACCTGCACTTGATTCGCACGATCGTAGAGGGTGTAGTTGACGACATAGAGGCCGCGCTGATCAATTTGGATCAGTCCAAGGCATTTGATAGGATTGACCATGGCTACCTGGCTGCTGTCCTGCAGGCCGCCGGATTCAAACCCGACTTCAGCCGCTGGATTAGCCTCTGTATCGCTCCCCTGCCAGCTGTGGTACAGGTGAACGGAAGTTTGCCGGGCGCTTTCGCGCTGTCTAGGTCGGTCCGACAGGGTTGTCCACTGTCTGCTCCTCCGCCGTCCTGGCGCTGGAGCCCTCCTTCGCCGGCTAAGGGACGAGACGGGCAGTCCGGTCCTACGTGGAATCGCAGTCCCTGGCGGAGCTCGAGCCAGGGTTTCCGCGTACGCCGATGACGTAACGACCTTTGTGTCCTCCCGCAGGGACATAGAGGCGGTACAGCAGGCGCTTGTACGGTACGAGAAGGTGACAGGGGCCAGAATTAACTGCGACAAGTCTTCCGGCTTGCGGTTAGGCGCTTGGAAGGGCGTTTCCCTCCCTGGGCCCTTCGGACTGGACGGACGGGCCGGCTTCCGGGCTCCTCGGAGTTTGGTTCGGTCCGGACTTACAGTTGGAGAAAACTGGTCTGAAGTACTGGCAAAGGTCGGCGCGTCGGTCAAGGTTTGGCGTCGACGGGGTCTCTCCGTGAAGGGCGGCGGAGGTGTGCAACACATACTCTTCCATGATCCCCTTACCGGCTGTCAGTACTTCCCCTTTGTGATGATCATGAGAAGGCGCTCTCGAGCGTTTGCTATTCTCCTGCCTGTGGGAGAGGACGCAAACACATGGTCGACAAAGGAGTCTGTTGCCTCCGTCCGTGTCAAGGGGGTCTGGGGATGCCACACTTGAGGAGCCACGTGCTCGCTTCGAGGTTGGCATTTCTCAGGCGCGCGTTGGAGGAAGATCGGTTGCTTGCGGGGGTAGTGAGGGACATGTTCCCTTGCCTTACCATCGCTCCCCCGACCCTATGGCTGACCGTCAGGCCTTGGGTGCGACCGAAATTCCTGCTCGAATGTCTGGCGGCCTTACAGGCCATTCCACGGTCCAGTGACCTTCACAGCCTAGGAAACTCTTCTATCGGGGATTAGTGGAGGGTGCCGTGAAAGGATAAGTTTGGGGAGGCTTTGCATGTCGAGAGTGGAGTACCGCTCTCATTGGTCTTGGGCGCCAGGTGCGGATTGGCTCAGCAACTCTGAGTTCTCTCTGACCTGGCGATTGGCTCGGAATGGTTTGTCGCTCAATGACAAGCGTTTCGCAATGGGCCTGGCGGATTTGCCAGATTGTGAACGTTGCAACCTTGGAATCAAGGAGACGTCGGCGCACGCCTTCTTCCATTGTTCGCGCGTTCGCCCGTTGTGGCGTGTCGGCGAGTTGACTGCTCGTATCTCGCCGCGGGAGCTTGTGCTCATTGATCGCGCATACGCTGTGGACAATGTGTCGCCCCCGTACTCTGGTGTGAAGCGGATGGTGTTTCTGTCGCTACTGGCCACGGCTAGAATGGTGATTTGGATGACGCGTCTGGAGGAAGTCTTGCGGGGAGGTCGTCTTTTCGGATCAGGATCTAATCCGATATTTTGAGCACCAGCTCAAAATGAAGATTAGAATCCGAACGGAAACGGCTGCACCCGACAGACTTTAGTAAAAGGTGGATATATGCAGCGAGCCTGGTTCGTGTGACCGGGGCTAGCCTTGGATTTTCTTTTTTAGTTCTGGTTAAGTCACATCGGGGTGGATTCCTCTGGAACCCCTCCCGCGGTTAAGGTTAGCTTTCTTTGTATACCTAGTTAATGTGAGCGAATGTATTTGTCCTAGCCTGTTCCCGGCTCCATTGCTTTTGTTGGTGATCCAGTTCGAGATTCCCACTGACCATTGTTATTTTGCCCTGTTTTATTCTCGGCTGGGTCAGCCTTATATATTCTCCAGTCCAATTTATTTTTGTACCCAGCTTCTCCATCTCTCTTAGAAAGAGAGCGGCTTGATTTTGTCTCTACAGGCAGAATACAGTGGCCTTAATTACGAGGGTGTGTTTGGTCTTACTAACATTTTGTATAAATATTCATTTGAAATTGTTTTTTGTTTTGGGATTTTTTGTTTCTTCATACCCCTCCCCATCATATCATCTCATATACAAATGTTAAAATCTATTTTTGTACTATAATTGTAAATAGTCACAGATTTTTATGTACAAATTGTAAAATCTATTTTTGTAAATAATCACAAATTTTTATGTACATTTGGGGCGTTTTTAGGTCCCCGGTATGTTTTTGCGATATTTTGGTGCTAGATAAGTAATGAGTGTTGATGGACAAATTCTTATGGTGAATGAGAATCATTGTAACGTATGCATGGGTCGTGAATCTGATTAGCTAGGCATAGGATATAGTAACTGAAGACACCCCAAGTTTTGTTCTCCTCCC
>JBBBDQ010016222.1:0-2500 GCA_037127315.1 Ascarosepion bandense | reverse complement strand
CTATCTATCTATCTATCTATCTATCTATCTATCTATCTATCTATCTATCTGTTTCTCAGCCAGTTCCTATCTATCTATCTATCTATCTATCTATCTATCTATCTATCTATCTATCTATCTATCTATCTATCTATCTATCTCAGCCTGTTCCTATCTATCTATCTATCTATCTATCTATCTATCTATCTATCTATCTATCTATCTATCTATCTATCTATCTCAGTCTGTTCATATCTATCTATCTCAGTCTGTTCATATCTATCTATCTATCTATCTATCTATCTATCTATCTATCTATCTATCTATCTATCTATCTATCTATGTTTCTCAACCTGTTCCTATCTATCTATCTATCTATCTATCTATCTATCTATCTATCTATCTATCTATCTATCTCAGTCTGTTCATATCTATCTATCTATCTATCTATCTATCTATCTATCTATCTATCTATCTCAGCCTGTTCATATCTATCTATCTATCTATCTATCTATCTATCTATCTATCTATTTATCTATCTATCTATCTATCTATCTATCTATCTATCTATCTGTCTGTTCCTATCTATCTATCTATCTATCTATCTATCTATCTATCTATCTATCTATCTATCTGTCCATCTATCTATCTATCTCAGTCTGTTCATATCTATCTATCTATCTATCTATCTATCTATCTATCTATCTATCTATCTATCTATCTATCTCAGTCTCTTCTATCTATCTATCTATCTATCTATCTATCTATCTATCTATCTATCTATCTATCTCAGTCTGTTCATTATCTATCTATCTATCTATCTATCTATCTATCTATCTATCTACTCTCAGTCTGTTTCATATCTATCTATCTATCTATCTATCTATCTATCTATCTATCTATCTATCTATCTATCTATCTATCTATGTTTCTCAGCCTGTTTCTATCTATCTATCTATCTATCTATCTATCTATCTATCTATCTCAGTCTGTTCATATCTATCTATCTATCTATCTATCTATCTATCTATCTATCTATCTATCTATCTATCTATGTTTCTCAGCCTGTTCCTATCTATCTATCTATCTATCTATCTATCTATCTATCTATCTATCTATCTATCTATCTATCTCAGTCTGTTCATATCTATCTATCTATCTATCTATCTATCTATCTATCTATCTATCTATCTATGTTTCTCAGCCTGTTCCTATCTATCTATCTATCTATCTATCTATCTATCTATCTATCTATCTATCTATCTATCTATTTATCTCAGTATTCATATATCTATCTCAGTCTGTTCATATCTATCTATCTATCTATCTATCTATCTATCTATCTATCTATCTATCCTTCCGTCTATCTATCTATCTATCTATCTATCTATCTATCTATCTATCTATCTATCTATCTCAGCCTGTTCCTATCTATCTATCTATCTATCTATCTATCTATCTATCTATCTATCTATCTGACTATCTATCTATCTATCTCAGTCTGTTCATATCTATCTATCTATCTATCTATCTATCTATCTATCTATCTCAGTCTCTTCATATCTATCTATCAGTCTGTTCATATCTATCTATCTATCTATCTATCTATCTATCTATCTATCTATCTATCTATCTATCTATCTCAGTCTGTTCATTATCCATCTATCTATCTATCTATCTATCTATCTATCTATCTATCTATCTATCTATCTATCTCAGTCTGTTTCTATCTATCTATCTATCTATCTATCTATCTATCTATCTATCTCAGCCTGTTCCTATCTATCTATCTATCTATCTATCTATCTATCTATCTATCTATCTATCTATGTTTCTCAATATGATTCTATCTATCTATCTATCTATCTATCTATCTATTTATCTATCTATCTGTCTCTCTCTCCAGCCTGTTCCTATCTATCTGTCTATCTATCTATCTATCTATCTATCTATCAGTCTGTTCATATATATCTATCTCAGTCTGTTTTATATCTATCTATCTATCTATCTATCTATCTATCTATCTATCTATCTATCTATCTATCAGCCTGTTCCTATCTATCTATCTATCTATCTATCTATCTATCTATCTATCTATCTATCTATCTATCTATCTATCTATCTCAGCCTGTTCCTATCTATCTGTCTATCTATCTATCTATCTATCTGACTATCTATCTATCTATCTCAGTCTGTTCATATCTATCTATCTATCTATCTATCTATCTATCTATCTATCTATCTATCTATCTATCTCAGTCTCTTCCTTCTATCTATCTCAGTCTGTTCATATCTATCTATCTATCTATCTATCTATCTATCTATCTATCTATCTATCTATCTCAGTCTGTTCATTATCTATCTATCTATCTATCTATCTATCTATCTATCTATCTCAGTCTGTTCATATCTATCTATCTCAACCTGTTCATATCTATCTATCTATCTATCTATCTATCTATCTATCTATCTATCTATCTATCTATATCTCAGTCTGTCCTTATCTATCTATCTCAGTCTG
>JBBBDQ010016221.1:0-20741 GCA_037127315.1 Ascarosepion bandense | reverse complement strand
TAAGGCCCTTGAAATATCTTAAACCGCTGCTTTCTGTTTCGTTTTCTTCTATATTACCTGTCCGTTTCAGGTTTTCTGCTTCCTCGTCCTCACCGGCTGTCCCAGTGATGACTATGCATTCAGTTCTCTTGTAATTGATATAGTCCTTTCTTTCTGATTTCTTTAACTACTTCCTGTAGATGGTCTTGTAATTTCTTTTCTCTGTATCTGCTATTAGTACCCCATCATTCTCAGGAATAATACTCTGTTGCAGATGGAAATCACTAAAATAAATGAATAACATATTCTTAATAAAATTTTGCTAATGAAACTTTCTGTTTACTACTGGTTTTAATTCATCCTTTCTTTCTACTTTTGCAGGTCGACAAAACTGATTAAATACAGAAATATGACATTCTTAATCAAGTTAATCATATTTTACTGCACCTGCATGTCACGTGTTGAATGTGAACGACCAATAAACGTGCAAGTTTCAAGCTAACACACGTATATCGTCCATACCTCAAAGATTCAATAAGAAGATTCAATAAGTCAGCGGCGAAAGCGTTTTCTTTTCGAATTAAAGGATGACCAAAACAAGCTGATGTATTAACCAAACCAAACCAGATGATCATTTTAAATCCCAACGAATTTATGTGGTTGTACGAGGAGAATATGTTTTACCAGTTTATGGAAGGCTACCTAATGACTTTGAAGTGCATTCACTGTTTATCTTAAAAGAATATACAAAACGTTTAACAGTAAATATGAATGTTTCTTATCTGTGCAATGAAAGAGTTGTGTCAAGAGGGATTTTTCTTCGACTTGTATTTCGTCAGTTGTTAAAAATTGCTTCGAAAGTTCGACTTCCAGACAAAACGTCTTCTAGCTACATCTGCTACGATATTAACAACAGGAAAAACTTATCGCTATATACTTTCGAGACCTGCAAGCGTTTGGGATTGAACCGACTGGTTTTACTGATATTGTCAAGTAAAAGGGTAGCCAAAAAAAGAATATACAATTCAATCGATTTATGGCGGCAAACACATTAGTGCATCACTTGTGGTTAATATCTTCAATTACGCTGCAACCTTATTATTTGCCTTTTCTCCTCTGCTTCTGGGTTCATTTCAAAAGCCAGCTTAATAACCATCGACAACCATTTGTTTTGAGATTCATTCGATGAACATGAACGTTTCAAAGAAATAAACGATATTTTCCTCCGTTTGGATAACTGTGTCGGCTAAATGGAAAAAGCAGACCGTATTGTAGCTTCGTGATTTTCATCAGGTGGTTGCTACTTTTTGGAGTCAAAATCCGCATTGGCATCGAGAATACGTCGTTCTATGGCAGTTGTTTCCGTGTTTCAGAAATCCTTTGTGCAGAAGTTAATGTTGGAGTATTATACAATCAAAGAAAAACTCTACCTTTACCTTGAAAATAACATTCCGCTTGGATACAGGCTCTACGATGTCGGTTATAAGGCAAGTGCTGAAAACACTGAATATTTTATCGGCGGTCCTTTCGTTTGGTTTTCTGTGCTTTTGTTATTGTAGGTTTGATTGTGATTAATATTCCAAATCGCCTCTGCGAAACTATAGCATATAGTCGACTCCATCAAAGGAAAACATGGACATTCCTAGTCCAAGATATCGAACTGCTGCAGCATTTTTGGGGCTAAATATTTCTAACTTATGATTGAAGAACGGCTACACGCCATTTTGAAATCAAGTCTGTTGACGGCTGTAAAATCCGTTGTCGGTACGCGGTTATTAAGCGATGGTTTAACTGTTGCAAACGAGTTTGTAATTGTTTCATTAATTCCCAAGTATTTTATCAATTGATAAATATTTTTATTATTTTTCTCTTCACGTTCGTTATTTTTCTCTTGTAGCCGTGAACTGATTCTCTGTATCGCCTATTATGGCTGTCCTATTCTACAGATCTTAATAGCAATACCTTACAGTTACACTCAGGTTTATATTTTTCCATTATGGAGTAACGGCCATTGGGGTCGAAAGATACTTGCAGTAATATGCTGTATTTTTTTTACAAATGTATGCTTTCCTCTTTATATTTGGTCTTTATATGTTTCTAACAATCTTTTTTTTGTTGAATTTTTCAATAATTTATACATTAATCGGCCTGATAGCTAAACCAGACGCCTCTGACTTCTTGCTTTTATTGCTATTGTTCGTCTATTTTTCATTTCAGCTTGCTCAATCAGTTTCTAAGATATATCTTTCTCTTCAGAAATATCGATTACCTTGGCACAGAACGTATAAGAGGATTTCACAAGCTTATAATAGGCTAGGTGAGCGTTTCATATCGGAAATTGTTTGAAAAGATTGCCTCAGGAACATCAAATCCGATTCGATTTGAAGTTGTCAAGGCTCTGATTAAATTATCCATGGTTTATATATTCATTTTTGTTGCTCTCGTTTTCAAAGCGTATTCCTTAAATATGTCGGTATATATCAAAAATCGGCCCTTGCTAATTTTTACAACGACAATTCCAAAATTTATGTCCGTTTAAAAGACAATAGAATCCTAGTGGAAAGCTTTGCCCATCTTGAAACAATTTATGTTTTTCAAATAAGAATAAACTTTCCAGCAATCTACAAATGGCTAACAGTATTCAGTGATTATTGACAGAAAAAAAGGTTGCAGAAAAACCAATTGTACTCAGTTTGATGTTACCCGGTTTAATTTTTTAATCATTTCACTCAAGCAAGTCTGATGTATACTATTGGAGTATGGTTATATATAGGGTGTAAAGAGAAGGAGAGGAGAAAAAGGGAATGTCAGGAGGGAAGGTGACAGATGAGGCGGACACCGAGGATGAAGGTTGGGCAGATGGGAAAGAGTGTTGATAGAATGGGAGCAGATTAGTGTGTTAGAGGGTGTCTGTTGATCTACATTTAAACTCCCAGATTGTAGCCGTCGGGGGAAGCAATCGTCTGGAAGGAATTCCACAGTCGGGAAGTATTCAATGCACGCTGATGGTGATTTATATATGTGAGATAGATTTAGACGGAAAACTTCCGGGCCCTACACAGAGAACCGATTTCTCATATGAAAGCGATTTGCAATGGATTCGACATAATCATTCCATTTGAGGTCCGCTGAAAGTGTGAGACAAGGAGGCGTAGTGTTTTACTCTCTGGGTGGCAAGCCTGGTCCATGCTAATGGGAGGTAGGTGAGATTGTCGATGATGGTTAATTGAGAGTAGCTTCGTTTTGTAAAAGCATTAAAATTTACTGGAATACGGTACTCCCAGTCCACTATGGATTGGAAGTCTTTTTCAATCTCGGCTGCGAGGTTAGTTTTGACGCCTACACCAGAATTTTGGTCGAGGCGAGAGGCAAACTGTGGTGTCATCGGCGTACAAACCTACCTGGGCTCTATGGAATCAGGGAGATCATTAATGGCACGTGAAGATGTGGAAAATTCCAAGATGGAGCCTTGGGACAATCGTGTTTGTATGTGTCTTGGGAGGCATGTCCAAGTTTTGACACCACCTTCATTGTGTATTAGAGGAGGAACACCGGCTTGGTTCAAACAAAACGTCCAAAGGTTATACCAGTGTTCCGCAGTTTACATAGAAGGCCAGCATGCCAAACTTGTCGAAAGCCTTAGATATATCCACGCAACGGTTCTTGTCTGCCATTCCTGTTGAGTGCCTTGTATATACTCTAAGTATTAGTCGCTACTCTGCTATCAGCAGTAGACCTGGTGGTTGAAACCATGTATTGATTTGTCCGAGAGGAGCCTGTGCGGCTGTGAGATGCTGAACCACCTCGGTTTATATCGAATTTCATCTGTTTTTTTATTTACTGAACTTTTGGATTGGTGAAAGGATATTATCGGTCAAATTCATTTTTATAAACACGTCAGTATATATTTTCACCTGCTATCTACGGTTTCCTCTGTTCTTTCATAGACAAAGCGTCATTTTCATTTAAACACATTTAGACATTTAAACACATTTAAAGCGATTCACCCTATATAACGTATCAAAGACAGCACTCACGAAAGTAACCTCAGCCAATGTATAGATGCCCCCACCCACTATCTATCTATCTATCTATCTATCTATCTATCTGAAATGCATCTATTTCTCAATATTCATCTATGTGACTTATCAGCCTTAGGTAACTCAATGTGTAATATAAAGCATATTCAAATATTTTAATTTCTTCTATTATACATTTGAAAACAAGACGTTGAACAGGTTATGAATTCATTCACTCGAATCTACTGACCACCAATACATATGTTCCGCCTGTTTCTCCTCAGTTCGGTTAGTTACCTATTCTTTCTTTACCGTTCCTCCTCCTCTGACTGCCTCATAATGATAGCATTGCTGACGACATAGATAAGGCTATTTCTATAACTCCATTCGCCCACATATTTGTATTTAAGACCTCAATGCCCATCACTCTGAGTGGTTTAAAACGCCGTTACTGATCCAAAGGGCATTCACAGCATGAACTTTGTTATTTCCCAATCCCTTACGCAAGTGGTGGACTTCCCACTCGCTTCCCAAGCACTCCTCGGGTCATTCCTCACTGCTAGATATATGTTTCACCTCTCTGCGCCTGACGCCTGTCAAGTCTCGCTGCCCTCTCGGCAACCTCGACCACGCTGTGGTCTCTCTCAGTATTTCTTTTCCACCCCCACTCCCCCCAGGAGCCCCCTACCCAGACCTTCTACCTCACCAAAAAGCTGACTGGGATGCCTTTCAAGATTTCCACTGCGACGTCCCTTGGGGAAAAGTGTCTGGATCATCAGTTGATGACTGTGCCTCTGAGGTCTCAAGGTCATGCAGTGAAAGCTAGCATTGATGCCTCATACCTACCAGGAAGTATTGCTTAAAACCTCATTCCTCTCCGTGGTTCTCTCCGGCCTGCTCAGCCGCCAATGCCCACAGGAACCATTACTTCCGTCTATTCCGGAGACAGTCAACTGATTACAATAGGCGCCTGTTCATACATTCAGCTCGCAATGAGTGCAAGAGAACCCTAAATGACGTGCCGCTGTTTGCCGAGAATGCGACAGCGCATAGCTGACCGTGTCTGGCTCCAAGGGACTATTTGAGGATTTGTAAACGAGTGCTCAACAATGTGGGAAATCCTCAATATTCCTTTAATCCATGGATTTTTGAGGTTCTTCAGGTCATCTGTGACAAAGTTTTCGAGTGCTTGCCCACAGATTCTCATCCAACTCTACATTCGACTCGTCAGGAGCACACCCACCCGACTTCCCTATTAGAACTGAGGCCAAACTGCACGACGTATATATTACCCCGACAGTAGTATCCAGAGTAATTTCAAAAACTCGACTCCATAAGGCGGGTGGAGACGATGGAATCCCGGTGGATAGTCCCAAGATGTGTGCTCCTGAACTTTCCCTGTCCCTCTTGAATCCGCTTTCAATTTTACTGCCTTCTGCTTCCTGCTTTCCTGCATGCTGGAAGTTCTCTTCAGTCGTTCCTGTATTTAAGAATTGTATGGCTTTCGGGCCCAACCAACTATCGCCCTATCAGCCACCGATATTCGGGAAAACACATAGGGTTATAATCAATGCTGAAATAGTCTATCATCTCACCGCCCACAAACTGTTCTCCGACAGGCAATATGGATTCCGTTTTAGCCAGGTCCACGGCCGACTTGCTAACAACCGTAACGGAGTACATGCTACAGACCCTTGATGAGTCTGACGAGGCTCGCGCGACGTCCTGGACATCTCCACCGCTTTCGACAGGGTTTGCACTCTGGCCTCCTATGCAAACTACGCGGTTATGGTATTACCGGTCGCCTGCTTGACCTAATCCAATCTTTCTTAAATAAACGCAAAATGAAGGTAGTTCTGAATGGGCGTGCCTCTTCGTCCTACAGCACGACGTTGGTGTCCCACAGGGCTCTATCCTGGGCCCGACGCTCTTCCTTATTTTCATCAACGACCTCCCAGATGAAATCAAGTCCCAAGTCGGCATCTACGCAGATGACACTCATAATATACCCCGCACCAGTAAGAAACCCGTCGTGGCGGACAGACATAATCTCGCTGCTGACCCTGAACGGGATCTACACTCTGTGGTGAACTGGGGCATAAAGAGGTTTGTCAACTTCAATTCCTCAAGACCAAGCTGTTGTCTGTCAACCATTACAGGCAACCTCTCCTGCCTCCCATAAGCATGGACCAAGCGATTCTCCCGAAGAGATAATACACTACGCTCTCGGACTTACCTCAGTCTCAGACCTCAAATGGAACCACTATATTAAATCCATAGCAAAATCTACTGCTAAGAAGGTTAATACTATGTCGATCCAGGATTTTTTTCCACCTGAATCCATCCTGCATATATACAAGTCAACCATCCGTCCATGCATGGAGAGCACTGCTGCTACTTGCACTTCCCGCCTGTGGAACTCGCTCCCGTATTCTTGCTTTCCTGACGGCTACAACCTCCAGAAATTTAAATGCAAAGTCAATACTCATCTACTAACCACTGAACTCTAGCTCTCTCCCACCCCGTATAACCTTCCCTTTCTCTCCACCTATGTACATCTGTCATCGCACTCGCTTTCAGCTTTCTATTGTTCCTTTTCTAACTAATTTGTACTCCCCACTCTTCTTTTCTAATTAATATTTTTACATTTTATGTAGCCCCCCATCAGTGGTGTTTCCGCCTTGCTCGGGGTGAAATGATTAAAAAAGATAGGATATTCCACAAAAACACTATGAGAATCATGAATATTTTAACATAAATGGTGTAAATGTATTTAGATAATTCAAACTATTTTTCAATAATTTCATTAAACTTACCTTATATGTAATTGTAATGATTCTAAAGCAGAATAAATATCATAAATATTTAATCGTACATAGTGTAAATGTAGTTGGATATTTCCCACCAATTGTCAAGAATTTTGAGTTTTCTAAACATTTAATTAATGGAATTGTAGTGATTCTATGGCGGAATAAATATATATATATATATATATATATATATGTAACTGGAGTAAATACATTAAGATATTTCTTCCTATCTTGCAAATAAATTTTTGAAAACATCTATATATGTAATTCTAATGATTCTAAAGGAATATATATCGTATATATCTAAACCTAACTGTTGTAAATTTATTTAGTACTGAAATATCGAATTTTCTTTAAAAGTTCAGATGTAATATAAGAGAGTTTCTGGCAGAATAATTTTCAAGAATTTTTAATTTCCATATTTGTAATTGTAGTGACTTTATGGCGGAATAAAATATCATATATATATATATATATATATATATATATATATATATATATATATAATCGTAATTGGTGTAAATAAATTAAGATATTTCTTCTTATAGATGAATTCTACAGTTACGCTTAGATATTATTCCGCCTTAGAATCATTAGAATTATATATAAGGATATTTTACACATTATCTTTTTCATGATATGGGAAGAAATCTATTTACACCAGTTACGGTTTATGTATATATATATATATATATATATATATATATATATATGATATATTTCCGCCATAGAGAAAAAAATCTACAAAAATCTGCAAGTGTCAAAGCTAACCTCGCATTGATTGAAAAAGACCTCCAATCCATAGTGGACTGGGGTAAGAAATGGCTAGTAAATTTTAATGCTTCTAAACGAAGCTATCAATTAACCATCATCGACAATCTCACCTACCTCCCATTAGCATGACTGTATTGTCGCTACCAGAGACAAAACACTACGCCTCCTTGCTCTCACATTTTCAGCGGACCTCAAATGGAATGACTATATCAGAACTTGAGCATTACAACTGCTGCTATGAAAGCTGTCTTCTGCAAGGGCCCGAAGTTTTTTCCGTCTAAATCTATCCTGCACATTTATAAATCTACCATCCACCGTGCATTGAATACTGCTGCCATGTTCATTCGGGTGCCCCCTGCTGTTCTCCTCGGGCTCGGATAAGGTTCGAGGAGGGTCTGTGTTTATATTCGACTTGTGCGGCAGACCGCCTGCAGTCTCTCCCACCGGCGCGACGTGGCTTCCTGTGTCTCTTCTAACACCTTCACGGCTTCTGCTCCGACAGAACTATATCACTAGTGCCCCCAGCCACGAATTTGAACGAGATACTAGATTTAGCAACTAGATCCCACCTTTTTCAGTGAAACCGATAAAATGCAGCCGTAACTTCTACTCCAATAGTTTCTTCCTCAATCTCCCGACTGTGGAATTCTCTTCCAAATGATTGCTTCCCTGGACGGCTACAATCTCCAGGAGTTTAAATGCCGTAAGGTCAATAGAGACCTCCAATACACTAATCTACTCCCATTCTATCAAACACTCTTCCCATCTGCCCAACCTCATACTCGCTATCCTTACTCATCTGTCACCTTCCTCCTGACATTCCCTATGTCTAACCACTCCTTCTCTTTACCTTCCCTATGTAGCCCCATGCGCAATAGTGGCAGTGGAATGCCTTGTTAAAGTAGAGCGATTAAAAAAATAGATCCACTTCAAGTACATATATGGAAAAATTAAAAATTCTTTGAAGATTATTTGCCACAGATGGTCTCCTTTAAAAATTACAGTTGAAAGCTTTAAGCAAATGCTTGAAAGTTCAAGGAAATAATAAATAAATTTTCAACATTTACGTTTCGATATTTATGTTATATATTCCGCCTTTAGAATCATTAAAATTTCATAAGATTATTTTACAGAAATTCTTTGCAAGATAGGAAGAATTATCTTAATCTATCAGTTAACAGTTATTAAATGTATATATATGTATATATATTTATTATAAATTATGTTTTGTATAAAGAACTTCTTCTCTACAATCATGATTGTAGAGAAGAGGACATATATAGAAGAATATGTACATGTTCTAAAACATAATTTATAATAAATATTCACAGCTCTATACATCATATATCGAGCACTGTCTTAAATTAATATTGGACAGGAAAAAAAACTTTTCTTTTTTTCTCTCCTCATTCGTATATATATATATATATATATATATATATATATATATATATTGTCATCCGCAGACAGGTCTGTATCGCTGCATCACAGCCTACTGGTACGGCTAGACTCCGATTGCTTAGCCTGGATTGAAACCCGACCGAATTAAGGCCGCCGGCGACTCTACCGGGTTTATGGGCGCTAGGTGGAAGAAGGCAGATCTTTTAATGCATATATTATCATTATATGCGCCCAATAGCTAGAGTATCAAGAATCATTTTGTGATTGAATGAGCGATGCGTATACGCCAGAGTGAGCATTTATTTTCAAAGTTTACTCATTTTTCCAGAGTGCTCAATCAGGCCGTGAGAGTTGCGAAATGAAAATATGGTGATATTTATTTCAGAGAATCATTACATTTACATATATGGAAAATTAAAAATTCTTGAAAATTATTAGGCCAGAATTTCTCTAAAATACATCGGAAGTTTTTAAGAAACTGTTTCAAGATCGAGAAATTTCCTAAATAAATTTTACAACAGTTACGTTTGTATATTTATGATATATTCCGCCTTAGAATCATTAAAATACATATATGATACTTAAAACATATTAGACATTTAAAGACATTTAAAGCGATTCACTTTATCTAACGTATCGTAAAAGCACAGCACTCACGGCAACTTACCCAATAAGCATATCTATCTATCTATCTATCTATCTATCTATCTATCTATCTATCTATCTATCTATCTCAAATGATCCATTTCTCAATATTTAACTATATGCCCATCAGCCCGTGTAACCAAATGTCTATTGACGCGCATATTCTAAATATTTAATTTATAATTTTCAAGAATATTTAATTTGTTATACGTATTTTGGTATATTGTAGTGATTCTATGGCGGAAGATATATCATATATATATATATAAAGATTTTAGTACCCACAGAATAAATTAATAACTTTAAATTAGTATACTATAATTATCCCAACCTGAGGGAACATTTCCGCCGTATCACTTTCAAGGGCTTACGTTGACTTTATTACAAAATGGTTAATAATGCAAAAAACAAAGGATTATTACAATACTGCATAAGGATGGAATTAGTTTAAAATCTTTAATTCAGTAAATATTAAAACGTGGCAAAGTAGTAAACATACAATTCCACAAGAGTGAATAAAAAAAGAAAATTGTTACACTCACAAAACCCTACAGTAATTGTAAGGAGCGAATGAATCGCTCTTGCCTGCACAGTCTCTGGCCGGTTGGAGGCTTAGACAAACAGCCTCCAAAACGCGAAGATGATGAGCCGATCGGAGTACTGTGCAGAACAGTAAACCAATTGTCCTCATACAAAGAGGCACATGCCTGGCTGTCCAGTAGGTGTTGGCTAAATGGCTGAATCCAGAAAGGCCTTGGTTCTTCTTAGGTTCTAAGAGGCCAATTCGAATGTGCTATTAGCGGGGCGTGTTGTGCAACCTGGGTTCCAACCTCAGATTGTTCGTCCCCGAATATATATATAAACGTAGCTAGTAAATAGACGAGATATTTTTCCTATCTTGCAAAAAATGTCTGTAAAATATCCTTATATGTATTCTAATGATTCTAAAGCCGAATATATATCATAAACATTTAGACGTAACTGTTGCATATTTATTTAGGTGTTTCCTCATCTTTCATATTTTCTTAAAAACTTCCGATTTAAACTTACAGAGTTTTTGGAAGAATAATTTTCAACGATTTTTTTAATTTTCCATAGATATAATTGAAGAATTGATGGCGGAATAAATATCATATATATATATATATATATGTAAACGTAACTATGTAAAATAGATGAAGATATTTTCATCTTGTAAATAATTTCTTCTCTATTTTTATAAATATATATATATATATATATATATATATAAAACTGTAAATGGTGTAAATAGATGAAGATATTTCTTTCTATCTTGCAAATAATTTCTTTAAAATATCCTAGTATGTAATTTACCAGATTCAACTGAATATATATCATAAAATAAAATCATGAATATATTATTATATTAAATAAATATAAATATTTAATTACCTTGCTTAAATTTATTGAGATATTCTGTCTACCTTTCAAGTGATCTTTTTATTTCAATAGTAAAAATATCTGCCTGAATGAATACTACAAATAATCTAAGCGTAAACGTGGAAGGTATTACTGTATTTCTCTGTCCCTTCATGCAAGGACTTTTTTCAAAATCTTATTTTATATCTCCCCTCCAGTATTAATAAGTTAAATAGAGAAGTTCTTGGAAAGTTCTTTGGAGTTCTTAGAAGTTTAGAGAGTTCTTTAGAGATCTATTGTGTTCAGTAGAATGCTAATAGAAGTTAATTCCAGTTTGGAGATGGACTGAGGCAGTTGATATTAGTCGGCAGTTAACCGAATACTAAGGGGTCAGCTTTTCAGTGGAAGAATACCAATTCCTAACATTTTAGGTGCGTAAAGTCAATTAGCAAACTTGGACATAGCACGATTTAACCTTCAGAACATATATAGCAAATATATTTAGATATTTCGTTACATCTCTCAATAATTTTCTTAAAATCTACCTCATATGTAATTGTGATTCCTCGTGGCGGTGTAAAACCTGTAATAAATATTTAACTTTACCCGATGTAAATGTATTGTGATATATCGTCCAAGTTTTGGTAATGATTGTTTTTCAAAGTCTTTATATGTCAAGTAGAGTTATCTATGAATTGAATTATATCAGAATACTAACTTAACTTTTCCTATCATTCAGCCATTTTTTATAACGTCCTGATATGCAATTGTTGTGTGTCTATGGTGTTGAAATGCATTTAGATATTTCTCCCAAAATTTCCGAGTTTTTAAAACATATGTAATTCGTAATAACGGTATGGAAGAATAAATATTTTAAATATTTAAACGTAATTTTTGTAAATATATTATATATTTTACATCTTTTCATCAAAAGTTAATTATAAATGTAATTGTAGTTATTCTATGACGAAATAAATATAATACATATTTGAACACACATAATGTAAATCTATTTTATGTTTCTTCCTCCCATTTTTCAAGCATTCACTCTTTACAACTTCCGCATTTGTTACTTTAGTGATTCTATAGCTGGATAAGTACAAAAGTATTTCGATATGTGTTGAATATTATCACGAGTTCATATCATTTAGACAAGTAAAAATTTGAAACAAGGACGAATATTCGGTTTACAAGAGGCAAAATTCATTTATTCACATACGCGAAGTATTAGCGTTTGGTGCGGGATTGATGTGTGCATGCAACCAGTATTGGAAAGATTGTCCATGTCCTGTGTGTGCGCTAACACTGATAAGCGTCTCTGAGATGCGTGTATGTGTACTGCGTATAAAAAATATCTGTACCATCTGCTTGAAGCTAGTGGATAAGAAATTAAAGACCAAGAACATTTTAGAAAACCCAAACAAAAATTGCACAAATTGAAGTAGATTCAAACGACTTTGGAAAAAACCCAACTACGAAACATTCACAAGTCAGTGCGAAAAGAAAATTCTGAATCCTGATAAAAAACAGCAAATTCATATATGATGTATTTTCACGCCTAGATGTGAAAAGGTTCTCTGGAGCCGGCATCATGGGAAGTTTCACTATTTAAACCACGTCATTCCACATCAAAGTCACTCAGATGGGTGTGGGTTAGCTGAAGGCCTCGTGGCAATGTAAAGAAAGAAAATTCAAGAAGCTAACCCAGACGTAGGGCACGTTTCATTCCTACCTCTTCTTCCAAAGTCCTTTCTTTGTTTTTACACCACGCCGCTAAGAGGACAACAGCAACAACAAATGGATGTGCTAAGTACAACTTCTTTATTTGTTTTACCTTCTCTTTCTTTCAACGTTTCGCAAACTACTAACAAGAGGAAGGAACAAAAACTTCACAATCTGCTACTACACAACCATGAACTCTAAACTTCTGCGAACTTTAAATACCTACATTATTACCACGAACAATTTCTACAAATCTTGATACCCTAAACTCCCTGATTGAACATTAACTTCTACAGCTTGTATTTTTACTAAAATTTATCAAATGCAAATGTATATTTTATTCTGACACTATTTCACAATTTCCTCCACATATTCCAACCTTCCGACAAACTCAACTTTCTTATAACGATGAACAGTTTCTGATAAATTCTGATGATGATAAATTCTGCATAAAATTGTAGTTGTAGAGAGTTCGGTTGAGCGACACAAAGCCAAATCAAATAAAACTTAACCAGCTCCGTCTTCTCAAAGTAAATCCGAGGATCTGGAGGTCACTGGTGTGGTTTGTTACCAATTTTTGACCTGGCCATTCATGGGGTGTATCGTCTCGGGTGTCCGTCTCTTCACAAGCAGGGTGAAAGTCACTGTGGTCATTTATGACAGACTACCTATAACGCGTAAAACTTTACACCCACCTGGTAAACTGAGCCAAAAGATTCGGTCAAGGTAAATGTGTAGTGGTTCAATAAGAAAGAAAACGTATCTTGAATTAAATAATGCTATTGATCCGCTAGATATTATCCCATCTTTGAAGTAGAGTTTGCTTTAAAAACTTCCTGTAATTAATTGCAGTAGTGTATCGCCAAATCAGTATAATAAATATTTAAACATAACCGGTAAAATATTTACATATTTCGTTCCATCTTTCAATCATTTACTTTGAATTTCCTCAGATGTAATTGTAGTGATTTTTTGAGGAGTAAATCATACATATTACACCGTAATAAATAATGTAAATAGACTATAAATTTTACGCCGAAATAAATGTCGTAAAGAAATTGTAAATATTATGGCGGAATACATCTAAATAAATTGTGAATATTACGGCGGAATAAATACTATAAACAAATCATAAATATTACTACGGATTACATATCATAAATAGATCATAAATTTTATAATACAGAGTAAAAATCAATTATAAATATTACGTCGTAATAAATATTGTACATAGATCATAAACATTACTGCGGAATAAATATCATAAATACATAATACATATTACTAGAAGGAATACATAAAATAAAATAGAGGTAACATTACGGAGGACAACATTGTAAATAAATTGTGAATATTACAAAGCGAAGAAATATGGAAATAAATCATAAATATAATGGTGCATTAAATATCTTAAATAAATTCTGGGATGATGGCAGAATAAATATCCAAAATAAATCATAAATATTATAAGCAGATTAAAACATCGTAAATAAATCATAAAATATTTTAGTGAAATAAATATCGTAAATAAATCATAAATATTATGGCGGAATAAATATCGTAAATAAATCATAAACATTATGGCGGAATAAATATCAAATAAATCATAAATATTATGAATATCCATCGGAAGTAACTTATAAATATTACGGAGAAATTTACGTGATGGCGGACGAAATATCGTAAATAAATCTGGTATATTATGGCGGATAAATATTCTTTTAAATAAATCATAAATATTATGGCGAAAATAAATATCGTAAATAAATCATGAATATTATGGCGGATTAAATATAAAAATAAATCATAAATATTATGCGGAATAACCACCGGAAATAAATTAAATATTACGAGAAAAAGTATTGCTATATGGACGAAACATCGGAAATAAATCTCAAATATTATAGCGGAATAAATATCGTAAATAAATCATAAATATTACGGCTAAATATATATCGTAAATGAATTGTAAATATTACGGCGGAATTCATATCGTAAATTAATAACTTTACGGCGCGATAAATATCAAATAAATCAGTATAAATATTACTAGTATAAAATATAGTAAATAAATCATAAATATTATGGCAGAATAAACATTGGAAATAAATTAAAATATTTCGGCGAAAAAAATATAGTAAATAAATAATAAAGTTTACGATGGAATAAATATCGTAAATAAATTATAAATATTACGGCAGAATATCATAAATAAATCATTAATATTACGGCGAAATGAATATCGTAAATAAATAATTAAAATTACGCGGAATAAATATCGTAAATAAATCATAAATATTACTGCGGAACAAATATCGTAAATAAGTCATAAATATTACGGTGGAATAAATACCGTATACAAATCATATAAATATGAAGGTAGAGAAACATTATAAATAATCATAAATATTATGGTGGAATAAATATCGTAAATAAATAAAAATAATATTATGGAATATATATATCGTAAATAAATCATAAATATTACCGCGGAATAAATATCGTACATAAATCATAAATATTACTGTCACAATAAATATCGCAAATATATCACAAATAATTTTGCGGAATAAATATCGTAAATAAATCATAAGTATTAGGGTCGTAATAAATATCGTAAATAAATCATAAATATTGGCGGAATAAATATCGTAAATTAATCATATGTATTATATCGGAAGAGATATTTTAAAATGAATCATTCATTTTACGCAGGTATAAATATCGTAAATATGAATATTACGGCGAAGAAATATCGTAAAAAAATAATAAATATTACTTAATAAATTTCGTAAATAATTCATAAATATTTTGGCAGATTAAATATCGTAAATAAATCATAAATATTATGATGGAATAAATATCGTAAATAAAATCATACATATTACGGTAGAATAAATATCGTAAATAAATCATAAACATTATATCAAATAAATATCGTACATGAATGATAAAAATATTGTTAAGTGAAGAAATATCGAAAATAAATTGGGAATTTAAATGGCGGAATAAGTATCATAAATTAATTATAAATAATACTCCGAATAGAGATCGTAAATATATCATACCCTACGCGGAATAAATAACGTAAATAAATCATAAATATTACGGCGAAATAAAGAATAAATAAATCATAAATATTATGGCGGAATAAATATCGTAAATAAATCATAAACATTATGGCGGACAAATATCGTAAATAAATCATAAATATTATGGCGGAATATCCATCGGAAGTAACTTATAAATATTACGGAGAAAAGTTTACGTGATGGCGGACGAAATATCGTAAATAAATCTGGTATATTATGGCGGATAAATATCTTAAATAAATCATAAATATTATGGCGAAATAAATATCGTAAATAAATCATGAATATTATGGCGGATTGGGAGTAAAAAAAATAAATCATAATATTATGGTGGAATAACCACCGGAAATACACAAATTAAATATTACGGAAGTTTACGTTATAGCGGACGAAACATCGGAAATAAATCTCAAATATTATAGCGGAATAAATATCGTACAAATCATAAATATTACGGCTAAATATATCGTAAATGAATTGTAAATATTACGGCGGAATTTTATATCGTGTGCCTAATAACTTTACGGCGCGATAAATATCGTAAATAAATCATAAATATTACGGAGGTATAAATATAGTAAATAAATCATAAATATTATGGCAGAATAAACATTGGAAATAAATTAAAATATTTCGGCGAAAAAAATATAGTAAATAAATAATAAAATGGATGATGGAATAAATATCGTAAATAAATTATAAATATTACGGCAGAATAAATATCATAAATAAATCATTAATATTACGGCGAAATGAATATCAAAATAAATAATTAAAATTACGCGGAATATCGTAAATAAATCATAAATATTACTGCGGAACAAATATCAAATAAGTCATAAATATTACGGTGGAATAAATACCGTATACAAATCATAAATATGAAGGCAGAGAAACATTATAAATAACTCATAAATATTATGGTGGAATAAATATCGTAAATAAATAAAAATAATACGGCGGAATATATATCGTAAATAAATCATAAATATTACCGCGGAATAAATATCGTACATAAATCATAATATTAATACTAATAAATATCGCAAATATATCATAAATAATTTTGCGAATAAATATCGTAAATAAATCATAAGTATTAGGTCGTAATAAATATCGTAAATAAATCATAAATATTATTTTTAAGTGAATAAATATCGTAAATTAATCATATGTATTATATCGGAAGAGATATTTTAGCCAATCATTCATTTTACGCAGGTATAAATATCGTAAATAATTTGCGAATATTACGAAGAAATATCAAAAAAATAATAAATATTACTTCGGAATAAATTTCGTAAATAATTCATAAATATTTTGGCAGATTAAATATCGTAAATAAATCATAAATATTATGATGGAATAAATATCGTAAATAAATCATACATATTACGGTAGGCAAATATCGTAAATAAATCATAAACATTATATCAAATAAATATCGTACATGAATGATAAATATTACGGCGGAAGAAACAAATAATGAAAATAAATTGGGAATTTAACGGTAATAAAGTATCATAAATTACTATAAATAATAATCTGGACAGAGATCGTAAATATATCATAAATTTTACGGCGGAATAAAAATAACGTAAAATAAATCATAAATATTACGTTGAATAAATATCGTAAAGATATATAATGGTGGAATAAATACCATAAACAAATCATAAATATTATATCGAAATAAATATAAATAAATCATAAATATTAAGCGGAATAAATATCGTAAATATATCATAAATATTATTTGGCTAAATATATATCGTAAATGAATTGTAAATATTACGGCAGAATGCATATCGTAAATAAATCATAAATAGGAGGAATAAACATAGTAAATAAATCGTAAATACTATGGCGGCATTAACATGTGAAATAAATTAAAAAATATTTCGGCGAAAAATACAAATAAATCATAAATATTACGGCGAAAGAAGTATCTTAAATAAATCGTGAATAGCTAAGTGAAGAAACATCGTTAATAAATCATGAATATTGCCTCGGAATAAATATCGTAAATAAATCATAAATATTATGGTGAAATAAATATCGTCAATAAATGTAAAAAATATGGCTTAATAAATATCTTAAATAAATCATGAATATTATATCGGAATAAATATCGTAAATAAATCATAAATATTACGGCGGAATAAACGGGAATAAAAATAAATATTACTTCGGAATGCACAAGCCCAAAAATAAATCTTTAATACTACTGCGGAATAAATAATTGCTGAACATGCAACCGAAGTGAGCAAAACTAAACGCAGGTAGGGTTAGGGTTAGGGTTAGGGTTAGCATTAATTATTTTTTTATTTTTACGACGATTTAGTTCATTTTACCTTTCTTCTAAAAATGTTTCATTGAGTATCTGGGAATGGAAGGTTCGTGTTGGTCTGAAACTTAACATGTTTCATTGAATCTTCGGAAACAGGGAAAGATGATTGGTTTTGGTTCGAAGCTTTCACATTTAATGGTGGATTCCATTGAACATGTAACATTAAGACAGCAAAACTAAATCCAATGAATATCATTAAAAATTTCATATTTTATGTAGGACTATGCATTGTTATAATCTTGCATTTAATGATTGTTCTTATTGAACATGTGACATTAAATGAGCGAAATTAAATTTGTTGAATATTATTAAGAAATTCATATTTAGATGCTACAATGAGAGTACATTAATCCTTCCTGTACTAAAATCGTTCATTGAATTCCCGAAAGTAGGACGTTGTTTTGGTGTTAGTTATAATTTTGCACATTTAAGCATTGTTCACATTGAACGGATAACATGAAGTGAGCGAAACTAAATATGTTGAATATCATTAATAATTTCATATTTACGAAATGATTCCATTCATCCTTCCTTTCTGAAAATGTTTCACTGAATCTCCGGAAACAGTGTCGATGCATTGATGTTCGTTTGAATCTTGGTGGACATGTAATGGCGGTTCACATTGGTCTTGTGACGTAAAGCGAGTAAAAATAATAGAGTGAATATCATTAAAAAATTCATATATTTACGACGCTACAAAGAGAGTCCATTCATCCTTCCTCTATTAAAAAACCTTTATTGAATCTCCGGAAAGTAGGACGATGCATTGTTATTGGCTATAATCTTGCACCTTTAATGATTTTTCACATTGAACGTATTATATGAAGTGAGAAAAACTAAATAGAGTGAATATCATTAAAAATTAATATTTACGACGCTACAAAGAGAGTCCATTCATCCTTCCTCTACTAAAAAACCTTTATTGAATCTCCGGAAAGTAGGACGATGCATTGTTTTTAATATAATCTTTGCACCTTTAATGATTTTTCACATTGAACGTATTATATGAAGTGAGAAAAACTAAATAGAGTGACTATCATTAAAAAAATTCATATTTACGACGCTACAAAGAGAGTCCATTCATCCTTCCTCTATTAAAAACCTTTATTGAATTCTCGAAAGCAGGGACGATGCATTGTTATTGGCTATAATCTTGCACCTTTAATGATTTTTCACATTGAACGTATTATATGACGAGAAAACTAAATAGGAGTGACTATCATTAAAAAATTCATATTTACGACGCTACAAAGAGAGTCCATTCATCCTTCCTCTATTAAAAAACCTTTATTGAATCTCCGGAAAGTAGAATGATGCATTGTTATTGGCTATAATCTTGCACCTTTAATGATTTTTCACATTGAACGTATTATATGACGTGAGAAAAACTAAATAGAGTGACTAATATTGTAAAAAAATTCATATTTACGACGCTACAAAAGAGAAAGTCCATTCATCCTTCCTCTATTAAAAACCTTTATTGAATCTCCGAAAAGTAGGACGATGCATTGTTATTGGCTATAATCTTGCACCTTTAATGATTTTTCACATTGAACGTATTATATGAAGTGAGAAAAAACTAAGTAGAGTGACTATCATTAAAAAATCTGATATTTACGACGCTACAAAGAGAGTCCATTCATCCTTCTCATTAAAACCTTTATTGAATCTCCGGAACGTAGGACGATGCATTGTTATTGGCTATAATCTTGCACCATTAATGATTTTTCGTTATTGAACGTATTATATGAAGTGAGAAAACTAAATAGAGTTAATATCATTAAAAAATTCATATTTACGACGCTAAGCAAAGAGTCCATTCATCCTTCCTCTATTAAAAAACCTTTATTGAATCGCCGGAAAGTAGGACGATGCATAGTTATTGGCTATAATCTTGCACCATTAATGATTTTTCACATTGAACGTATTATATGAAGTGAGAAAAACTAAATAGAGTGAATATCATTAAAAAATTCATATTTACGACGCTACTAAGAGAGTCCATTCATACTTCCTCTATTAAAAAACCTTTTTATTGAATCTCCGGAAAGTAGGACGATGCATTGCTATTAATATAATCTTGCACCTTTAATGATTTTTCACATTGAACGAATTATATGAAGTGAGAGAAAAACTCAAATAGAGTGAATATCATTAAAAATTCATATTTACGACGCTACAAAGAGAGTCCATTCATCTGTCCTCTATTAAAAAACCTTTATTGAATCTCCGGAAAGTAGGACGATGCATTGTTATTGGCTATAATCTTGCACCTTTAATGATTTTTCACATTGAACGTATTATATGAAGTGAGAAAAACTAAATAGAGTGAATATCATTAAAAAATTCATATTTACGTGACGCTACAAAGAGAGTCCATCTATCCTTTCTCTATTAAAAACCTTTATTGAATCTCCGGAAAGTAGGACGATGCATTGTTATTGGCTATAATCTTGCACCTTTAATGATTTTTCACATTGAACGTATTATATGAAGTGGAAAAACTAAATAGAGTGAATATTGTTAAAATTCATATTTACGACGCTACAAAGAGAGCCCATTCATCCTT
>JBBBDQ010016216.1:0-24035 GCA_037127315.1 Ascarosepion bandense | reverse complement strand
CCGCAATTAAAAATCTTTATTGAATCTCCGGAAAGTAGGACGATGCATTGTTATTGGCTATAATCTTGCACCTTTAATGATTTTTCACATTGAACGTATTATATGAAGTGAGAAAAACTAAATAGAGTGAATATCATTAAAAAATTCATATTTACGACGCTATAAAGAGAGTCCATTCATTCGTCCTCATTAAAAAACCTTTATTGAATCTCCGGAATGTAGGACGATGCATTGTTATTGGCTATAATCTTGCACCTTTAATGATTTTTCACATTGAACGTATTATATGAAGTGAGAAAACTAAATAGAGTGACTATCATTAAAAAATTCATATATTTACGACGCTACAAAGAGAGTCCATTCATCCTTCCTCTATTAAAAAACCTTTTATTGAATCTCCGAACGTAGGACGATGCATTGTTATTGGCTATAATCTTGCACCATTAATGATTTTTCACATTGAACTTATTATATGAAGTGAGAAAAACTAAATAGAGTTAATATCATTAAAAAATTCATATTTACGACGCTACAAATAGAGTCCATTCATCCTTCCTCTATTAAAAAACCTTTATTGAATCTCCGGAAAGTAGGACGATGCATTGTTATTGGCTATAATCTTGCAACTTTAATGATTTTTCACATTGAACGTATTATATGAAGTGAGAAAAAACTAAATAGAGTGACTATCATTAAAAAATTCATATTTACGACGCTACAAAGAGAGTCTATTCATCCTTCCTCTATTAAAAACCTTTATTTGAATCTCCCGAAAGTAGGACGATGCATTGTTATTGGCTATAATCTTGCACCTTTAATGATTTTTCACATTGAACGTATTATAAGAAGGAGAAAAAGTAACAGAGTGACTATCATTAAAAAATTCATATTTACGACGCTACAAAGAGAGTCCATTCATCCTCTCTATTAAAACCCTTTATTGAATCTCCGGAAAGGCAGGATTTGATGTATTGTTATTGGCTATAATCTTGCACCTTTTAATGATTTTTCACATTGAACGTATTATATGAAATGAGTAAAACTAAATAGAGTGAATATCATTAAAAAATTCATATTTACGACGCTACAAAGAGAGTCCATTCATCCTTCCTCTATTAAAAACCTTTATTGAATCTCCGGAAAGTAGGAGATGCATTGTTTTTGGCTATAATCTTGCACCTTTAACACGATTTTTCACATTGAATGTATTATATGAAGTGAGAAAACTAACAGAGTTAATATCATTAAAAAATTCATATTTACGACGCTACAAAAGAGAGTCCATTCATCCTTCCTCTATTAAAAAACCTTTATTGAATCTCCGGAAAGTAGGACGATGCATTGTTATTGGCTATAACCTTAATGATTTTTCATTGAATGGTATTATATGAAGTGAGAAAAACGAAATAGAGTGACTATCATTAAAAAATTCATATTTACGACGCTAAGCAAAAGAGTCCATTCATCCTTCCTCTATTAAAACCTTTATTGAATCTCGGGAAAGTAGGACGATGCATTGTTATTGATGGTAATCAAAATTTAATGATTTTCACATTGAATGTATTATATGAAGTGAGAAAATCTAAATAGAGTGAATATCATTAAAAAAATTCATATTTACGACGCTACAAAGAGAGTCCATCTATCCCTTCCTCTATTAAAAAACCTTATTGAATCTCCGGAAAGTAGGACGATGCATTGTTATTGGCTATAATCTTGCACCATTAAGGATTTTTCACATTGAATGTATTATATGAAGTGAGAAAACTAAATAGAGTGAATATCATTAAAAAATTCATATTTACGACGCTACAAAAGAGAGTCCATTCATCCGTCCTCTATTAAAAAAACCTTTATTGAATCTCCGGAAAGTATGACGATGCATTGTTATTGGCTATAATCTTGAACCTTAATGATTTTTCACATTGAATGTATTATATGAAGTGAGAAACTAGGCTAGAGGAATATCATTAAAAAATTCATATTTACGACGCTACAAAGAGAGTCCATTCATCCGTCCTCTATTAAAAAAAACCCTTTATTGAATCTCCGGAAAGTAGGACGATGCATTGTTATTGGCTATAATCTTGCACCTTTAATGATTTTTCACATTGAACGAATTATATGAAGTGAGAAAAACTAAATAGAGTGAATATCATTAAAAAATTCATATTTACGACGCTACAAAGAGAGTCCATTCATCTGTCCTCTATTAAAACCTTTATTGAATCTCCGGAAAGTAGGACGATGCATTGTTATTGGCTATAATCTTGCACCTTTAATGATTTTTCACATTGAACGTATTATATGAAGTGAGAAAACTAAATAGAGTGAATATCATTAAAAAAATTCATATTTACGACGCTACAAAGAGAGTCCATTCATCCTTTCTCTATTAAAAAACCTTTATTGAATCTCCGGAAAGTAGGACGATGCATTGTTATTGGCTATAATCTTTGCACCTTTAATGATTTTTCACATTGAACGTATTATATGAACTGAAAAAACTAAATTGAGTGAATATCATTAAAAAATTCATATTTACGACGCTACAAAGAGAGTCCATTCATCCTTCCTCAATTAAAAACTTTTATTGAATTCGGAAAGTAGGACGAGATGCATTGTTATTGGCTATAATCTTGCACCTTTAATGATTTTTTCACATTGAACGTATTATATGAAGTGAGAAAAACTAAATAGAGTGAATATCATTAAAAATTCATATTTACGACGCTACAAAGAGAGTCCATTCATTCGTCCTCTATTAAAAAACCTTTATTGAATCTCCGGAATGTAGGACGATGCATTGTTATTGGCTATAATCTTGCACCTTTAATGATTTTTCACATTGAACGTATTATATGAAGTGAGAAAAACTAAATAGAGTGACTATCATTAAAAAATTCATATTTATGACGCTACAAAGAGAGTCCATTCATCCTTCCTCTATTAAAAAACCTTTATTGAATCTCCGGAACGTAGGACGATGCATTGTTATTGGCTATAATCTTGCACCATTAATGATTTTTCACATTGAACGTATTATATGAAGTGAGAAAACTAAATAGAGTTAATATCATTAAAAAATTCATATTTATTGACGCTACAAATAGAGTCCATTCATCCTTCCTCTATTAAAAAACCTTTATTGAATCTCCGGAAAGTAGGACGATGCATTGTTATTGGCTATAATCTTGCAACTTTTAATGATTTTTCACATTGAACGTATTATATGAAGTGAGAAAACTAAATAGAGTGACTATCATTAAAAAATTCATATTTACGACGCTACAAAGAGAGTCCATTCATCCTTCCTCTATTAAAAAACCTTTATTGAATCTCCGGAAAGTAGGACGATGCATTGTTATTGGCTATAATCTTGCAACTTTAATGATTTTTCACATTGAACGTATTATATGAAGTGAGAAAACTAAATAGAATGACTATCATTAAAAAATTCATATTTACGACGCTACAAAGAGAGTCCATTCATCCTTCCTCTATTAAAAAACCTTTATTTAATCTCCGGAAAGTAGGACGATGCATTGTTATTGGCTATAATCTTGCACCTTTAATGATTTTTCACATTGAACGTATTATATGAAGTGAGAAAAAACTAAATAGAGTGACTATCATTAAAAAAAATTCATATTTACGACGCTACAAAGAGAGTCCATTCATCCTTCCTCTATTAAAAAACCCTTTATTGAATCTCCGGAAAGTAGGACGATGCATTGTTATTGGCTATAATCTTGCACCTTTAATGATTTTTCACATTGAACGTATTATATGAAATGAGAAACTAAATAGAGTGAATATCATTAAAAAATTCATATTTACGACGCTACAAAGAGAGTCCATTCATCCTTCCTCTATTAAAAAACCTTTATTGAATCTCCGGAAAGTAGGACGATGCATTGTTTTTGGCTATAATCTTGCACCTTTAATGATTTTTCACATTGAATGTATTACATAGTTGAGAAAAACTAAATAGAGTTAATATCATTAAAAAATTCATATTTACGACGCTACAAAGAGAGTCCATTCATCCTTCCTCTATTAAAAAACCTTTATTGAATCTCCGAAAGTAGGACGATGCATTGTTATTGGCTATAATCTTTGCACCCTTAATGATTTTTCACATTGAATGTATTATATGAAGTGAGAAAACGAAATAGAGTGACCTATCATTAAAAAATTCATATTTACGACGCTGGCAAAGAGAGTCCATTCATCCTTCCTCTATTAAAAACCTTTATTGAATCTCCGAAAGTAGGACGATGCATTGTTATTGGATATAATCTTGCACCTTTAATGATTTTTCACATTGAATGTATTATATGAATACCCAAATAGGATGAATATCATTAAAAAATTCATATTTACGACGCTACAAAGAGAGTCCATTCATCCTTCCTCTATTAAAAAACCTTTATTGAATCTCTCCGAAAAGTAGGACGATGCATTGTTGGTTGGCTATAATCTTGAACCTTTAATGATTTTTCACATTGAATGTATTATATGAAGTGAGAAAACTAAATAGAGTGAATATCATTAAAAAATTCATATTTTACGACGCTACAAAGAGATCCATTCATCCGTCCTCTATTAAAAACCTTTATTGAATCTCCGGAAAGTATGACGATGCATTGTTATTGGCTAATAATCTTGAACTTTAATGATTTTTCACATTGAATGTATTATATGAAGTGAGAAAAACTAAATAGAGTGAATATCATTAAAAATTCATATTTACGACGCTACAAAGAGAGTCCATTCATCCTTCCTCTATTAAAAAAAACCTTTATTGAATCTCCGGAAAGTAGGACGATGCATTGTTATTGGCTATAATCTTGCACCTTTAATGATTTTTCACATTGAACGTATTATATGAAGTGAGAAAAACTAAATAGAGTGAATATCATTAAAAAAATTCATATTTACGACGTTGTGCAAAGAGAGTCCATTCCATCCTTCCTCTATTAAAAACCCTTTATTGAATCTCCGGAAAGTAGGACGATGCATTGTTATTGGCTATAATCTTGCACCTTTAATGATTTTTCACATTGAACGTATTATATGAAATGAGTAAAACTAAATAGATTGAATATCATTAAAAAATTCATATTTACGACGCTACAAAGAGAGTCCATTCATCCTTCCCCCCTTCATTAAAAAACCTTTATTGAATCTCCGGAAAGTAGGACGATGCGTTGTTTTTGGCTATAATCTTTGCACCTTTAATGATTTTTCACATTGAATGTATTATATGAAGCGAGAAAAACTAAATAGAGTTAATATCATTAAAAAAATTCATATTTACGACGCTACAAAGAGAGTCCATTCATCCTTCCTCTATTAAAAAACCTTTATTGAATCTCCGGAAAGTAGAGCGACATTGTTATTGGCTATAATCTTGCACCTTTAATGATTTTTCACATTGAATGTATTATATGAAGTGAGAAAAACGAAATAGAGTGACTATCATTAAAAAAATTCATATTTACGACGCTACAAAGAGAGTCCATTCATCCTTCCTCTATTAAAAAACCTTTATTGAATTTCCGGAAAGTAGGACGATGCATTGTTATTGGATATGTAATCTTGCACCTTTAATGATTTTTCACATTGAATGTATTATATGAAGTGAGAAATCTAAATAGAGTGAATATCATTAAAAAATTCATATTTACGACGCTACAAGAGAGTCCATTCATCCTTCCTCTATTAAAAAACCTTTATTGAATCTCCGGAAAGTAGGACGATGCATTGTTATTGGCTATAATCTTGAACCTTTTAATGATTTTTCACATTGAATGTATTATATGAAGTGAGAAAAACTAAATAGAGTGAATATCATTAAAAATTCATATTTACGACGCTACAAAGAGAGTCCATTCATCCGTCCTCTATTAAAAAAACCTTTATTGAATCTCCGGAAAGTAGGACGATGCATTGTTATTGGCTATAATCTTGAACCTTTAAAGATTTTTCACATTGAATGTATTATATGAAGTGAGAAAAAACTAAATAGAGGAATATCATTAAAAAATTCATGATGATGACGCTAAAGAGAGTCCATTCATCCGTCCTCTATTAAAAAACCTTTATTGAATCTCCGGAAAGTATGACGATGCATTGTTATTGGCTATAATCTTGAACCTTTAATGATTTTTCACATTGAATGTATTATATGAAGTGAGAAAACTAAATAGAGTGAATATCATTAAAAAAATTCATATTTACGACGCTGTTAAAAAAGAGTCCATTCATCCTTCCTCTATTAAAAAAACCTTTATTGAATCTCCGGAAAGTAGGACGATGCATTGTTATTGGCTATAATCTTGCACCTTTAATGATTTTTCACATTGAACGTGTATTATATGAAGTGAGAAAAACTAAATAGAGTGAATATCATTAAAAAATTCATATTTACGACGCTACAAAGAGAGTCCATTCATCCTTTCCTCTATTAAAAACCTTTATTGAATCTCCTCGGAAAGTAGGACGATGCATTGTTATTGGCTATAATCTTGCACCTTTAATGATTTTTCACATTGGATGTATTATATGAAGTGAGAAAACTAAATAGAGTGAATATCATTATAAATTTTCATATTTACGACGCCATGAGTCCATTCCTTCTTTCGCTACTAAAAATGTTTCATTGAATTTCGGAAACAGTGACGATGCACTGGTGTCGGTTTGAATCTTGGACATTTATATATGGTTCCCGTTGAACATGTAACATTAAGAGAGCAAAACTTAATTTAGTGAATATCATTAAGAAGTTAAGTACGATGAATTCGTGCTGTTTTGAATGTTGCTCATTTAATGGTGGTTTATATTGAATATGTGATATAAAGGGAGCAAAACTAAACAGTGAATATAAGTAAGTATTTTATATTAAAAGCGCTACAACCGTTGCCCATTCATCTTTCCTCCACTGAAAATGTTTCCTTGAATCCCCAGAACCTGGGACGATTCATTGTATTGGTTTAAATCTTGCAAATTTTATGGTGGTCGACATTGAACAAGTGAGATGAAGAAAGACAAAATAAACACAGTTAATATCATTAAGTATTTCATCCTTACGAGGCTACCATGAATTCATTCATCTTCCCATTCGTAAAATATTTCACTCCGGAAACAGGGACGATGCATTGGTATTTGTTCTAATATAGCATATTTAAGAATTTCGCATTTACGACGACACAAGTCGAGTCCGTTGACCTTTTCTCTACTGAAAATGATTCATTGAATCTCCGGAAACAGGGAAGATGCATTGGTGTCGGTTTGGATCTTGCACATTTAATGGTGGTTTACATTGAACATGTGATATAAAGATAGCAAAACTAAACAGTGAATATAAGTAAGTATTTTATATTAAAAGTGGCTGGTAACCGTTGCCCATTCATCTTTCCTCCACTGAAAATGTTTCCTTGAATCCCCAGAACCTGGGACGATTCATTGGTATTGGTTTAAATCTTGCAAATTTTATAAAGGTGTCATTACTGGAACAAGTGAGATGAAGAAAGACAAAATAAACACAGTTAATATCATTAAGTATTTCATCCTTACGAGGCTACCATGCGAATACATTCATCTTCCCATTCGTAAAATATTTCACTCCGGAAACAGGGACGATGCATTAGTATTTGTTCTAATATAGCATATTTAAGAATTTCGCATTTACGACGACAATACACAAGTCGAGTCCGTTGATCCTTTCTCTACTGAAAATGATTCATTGAATCTCCGGAAACAGGAAGATGCATTGGTAAGCCAAGTTTGACTGCACATTTATAATGGTGGTTTACATTGAACATGTGATATAAAGATAGCAAACTAAACAGTGAATATAATTAAGTATTTTATATTAACGACGCTACAACCCATTCATCCTTCCGCTATTGAAAATGTTACTTTGAATCTCCAAAACAGGGACAATGCATTGGTATTCGTTTAAATATTGCACATTTTATAGTGGTCGATATTGAAAAAGTGAGATGAAGAAAAAAATAAACACAGTTAATATCATTATGTATTTAATCCATACGACGCTACAAGTTGACTCGTTCATCCTTTCCTTTTCGAAAAATATTTCATTAGATCTTGGGAACAGGGAAGATGCATTTACATTGTTTGAATATTGCATATTTAATGTTGGTTTACATTAAACATGACGTGAAAAAAAAGAGAAAACTAAACAGCAAATATCATAAAGAATTTCATATTTACGACGCTACAAGACGAGTTCATTCATCCTCTTTCTACCGAAAATGTTTCATTGAATCTTCAGATTGTTGTTAGTTTTAATGGTGGTTCATATTAAAAATGTGACATGAAGAGAGAAAACTAACATAGTGCATGTCATTAAGAATTTCATATTTATGACGCTACAAGGCGAGTCTATTTATCCCTTCGTTATTTAAAATCTTTCATTGAATCTCCAGAAACAAAGACGATGTATTCGTAAGTTCGTTCGAATCTTGCACATTTAATGGTGGTTCACATTGAACATGTGCCTTGAAGAGAGTAAAACTAAATTTAGTGAATATCATTAAGATTTTAGAGACGATGATTTCGTGTTGTTTTGAATGTTGCACATTTAATGATGGTTTACATTTAACGTGTGATTTAAAGAGAGCAAAAACTAAACAGTGAATATCATTAAGTATTTCATAATTACGACGCTACAAGGCGAATCCATTCATCCCCTTCGGAAGATATTTCATTGAATCTCCGGAAACTGGGACGATGCATTGGTGTTGGTTTGGATCTTGCATATTTAATGGTGGTTCACATTAAACATGTAACATAAACAGAGCAAAACTAAAAACAGTGAATATCATTAAGAAATTCCCATTGAACATATGACATTATGAGAGCAAACCTAAACATAGTGAATACCATTAATCATTTCATATTTACGACCCAACAAGGCGAGTACATTATTCCTTCCTCTACTGAAAAATGTTACAGGTGAAACAGGGAGTAGGTATTGCTGTTGATATCAACCTTGTACATTTAATGGTTCACATTAAACATGTAACATGAAAAGAGCAAATCTAAACAAAATGAATATTATTAAGTTTTTCGTATTTACGTCGCTACAAAGCGAGTTCAACTAATTTTCTTTACTGAAAATGATTCATTAAATATCCGGAAACAGGGTCGATGCATTGATGTTCGTTTGAATCTTGCACATGTAATGGTGGTTCACATTGGTCTTGTAACGTAAAGCGAGTAAAACTAAACACAGTGAATATTATTAGGAAATTCATATTTACGACGCTAGTAAGCAAGTCATTTCATCCTTCCTCTACTGAAAATGTTTCATCGAATCTCCGCAAAAGAACAATGCATTGTTAAAAATCTTTCACATTTAATAGTGGTTCCCAATGAACATGTGATATGTGGAAAGCAAAACTAAATTCCGTGAATATAATAAAGCTTTTCATATTTACGACGCTACAAGGCGAGTATATTATTCATTTCTTCTACTGAAAATGTTTCATTGAATCTCTGGAAACAGGGAAGATGCATTCGTCTTGCTCGAATCTTGCACATTTAATAGTAGTTCACATTATATGTTATCTGAAAGGAGCAAATCTTAACACAGTGAATATCATTAAGAATTTCATATTATGACGCTAGAAAGCGAGTCCATTTATCATGCCTCTACTGAAAATGTTTTATTGAATTTCCGGAAACAGGAGTAGGCATTGCTGTCGATTTCAACCTTACATTATCTTCGGAGACATGGACAATGCATTGGTGTTGGTTTGAATCTTTAATAATGGTGGTTCACATTGAACATGTGACATAAGGAGAGTAAAAAAATACAGCTAATATCAGCCCAGAATTTCATATTTACGACGCTGCAAGTACAGTCCATTCAGCCTTAAATCAAAGGAAAATGTTTCATTGAAATCTAGAAACATGCTCTATGCATTAGTATTTTTTAATATTGCACATTTAACGGTAGTTCACATTGAACCTGTGACATGAAGTGAATAATTTCAGATTAACGACGCTTCAAGGCGTGTCCATTTACCCTTCCTCTAATAGAATTTCATATTTGTGTTGCTAAAATTGTGACCGGTCACTAATTGTAATGGATTCAACACAGTAGCTGGTCTTCAAGTCGGTTATTACAACCGTGTTCTTTCTTGCCCACTCTGGGAATTTTGATCCCAAGGATTTCACGCTGAAATCTTGCTAGCTGTCTCTTTATCAAGTTAACGAAAACCGGACGCGCGCACACGTTTAATGAAAACGACACCAAAAATAAATTGAATGAAATTAGAATAAGTTGCGGAAAATGTCTTTATATATATATATAAAAAAAAGAAACAAAAAGAAATAGAATATAACAAAAACAAAATAAAATATAACAATATATAATAATCCAATCTAAGTTTTTAAATATTAAATGTAAGTTGAAATCTTTGAAAATGGCTTTATGTAAGACCAAAGCTTAGATTAGATCATTAAAAAAATTATGCATCAATTTTGTAATTTTCTTTCTTCATTTGAATGATAATGCTATTGCTTATCAAAAAACACGAAAAAAATTACATAAATAAATAGACAAAACTTGTTTATATTATTTAATGAAACATGCACTAATATATATATATATATATATATATATATATACATATATATATATATATATAATTTATAACATAAATATCACTACAAATGTAGATATTTTGTGTCCTATCAATGCTGGTTATGATTTCGATTTGAAGAATTTAATAGGTTTAAAAATTAGCAAAACTTCCTCAATCAAGAAAACATTGTTACTTATTCTGTGGTTACCAATCAAATACAAGTAATTTTTAATTTTAGAAACATAAGAACAGACTCTAAGAATAATTTATTGGGGCATTAATTTTAGTATTTGATTAAAATAAAAGTCGGTATTGCTAATCGTCTATATTTCCACTTTACAATAAAAATTAAAATTTATTGTCAAAATAAATATTTATTTTGAATTAATATTAGTGATTACGAATTCTAATCTTTAAGTTTAACAAAGTTTTAGATTTAGATTATTGTAAAGTTATCCAAATATGAAAACGGGGGAAAACAAAAGGTTTAAAAATTGTCTATGTATATATATGTGCGCATATGTGTCAGTATATATATACTAGTATATGTATGTATGAATTTATATACTTGCCTGTTTGCCCATATGCTCACGTGGCAGAGGATTTTTGAACGCGCAATTTTTAAAATTACAAGGAATTATGGCGTTTTCATCCATGGTTGTATGAAACTAAAAGTGTATTTTTTAGTGAATATATATTTGTATTTAGGCAGCAAATTTTCTTTTAGACATGTCAGATGAAATAAATTGCAAACATTATGTCTGCTTATTTTTAATAAAATCCTTTCATACTCACAGATAATCTTTCGCGTATTACAATTGAAAGATGCCAGAAATGAGCTGTAATGTTGACAGATGTTATTATCTTTCATTTTTCAATGTACTCAAATACTTTCAATCTCTTTCCGAGATCGTCTTCTGGAGTGTAAGTTACGGTAATAAAAATAACATTAAAAAAATGTGTTGCTAAAAATGAATGTAAATTATTTTTCTTCTTCAAATATAACTGTTGACAAATTGTTAGCATTCATTAGATAATTGATCTATAACACAACTATCATACACCAAGAAAACAACAAAAGCAAACTATATCTTCGAGGCAATATTCATTAAAACACATAAGCCGTCAATTAATAGACTCAGCTATGAACACTTGTAATTTTCTAAAATGTTTGTAAAATGAACAGTTTTTCATGCTTTAACATGTGCATGACCACGACATTACAGCATATAAAAAAATCATTTTGATAATTTTTCACGTTCTAATGAACGCTAGCAATTTGTCAACTTATATTTGAAGCAGAAAATAACATTAATACGCGAAGATTATCTGTGCGTATGAATGAATTGTATTAAAAATAAGCAAATAAAATGTTTGCAATTTATTTAATCTGACACACACACACACACACACACACACACACAGAGACACACACACACACATATATATATATGTATATATTCATATAGATAGGTGTGAGTTTGTAAACCTGGGTTTCACGCTCTTGCGATCGTCAGACAAACTGATAATTTTTTTTAAAAACATTGCTTATATGTAGGATTGCGTATATTCTTGTATTCTTGTGAAAGTGGGGGAAAATCGTCGTCATGACAGACGCAGACATATATATATATATATATATATATATATACATTTGTACACCCATTGATGCGCGCAAAGACACACACACGCGCGTTCGCTCACTGAGGCTTGCATAAACACATATATGCAAATCGCGCGGGGCTCGGCATATATATGTACATGTGTGCCGTTGCGCACATACATACGCATTCGGTTGGTGTATTCGAATAGTGTAGCGATGTCAACGCGCGGACAGTTAATGATTTCTCGTAATTACATGTGTACGTATGATGGGTTCTGTGTGAAACTATGATAGGTAAGAATTGCTATTATTTTATTTAAGGCTGTATTGTTATTTTTATTTTAAGTCGGTTATTTGCTTGTTTTTATTTTTTAGGTTGCGTATATTTAAATGATAGAAATTCTAATTTGTAATGCTTGTTAGGTGTTTATGTGTGGTGTATTAATTTTACTACGGCAGAGATGTATAATTTACGTTAATGATGATTGCGGACAACTGTTACCACAACTGTTATCATCAAATATTACTATCACAGTATTACTGTGGTAGTAATATTTGATGATAAACAGTTGTGGTAGTAAATAGTTATTGTGAAACAGTAGTAGTGATTAGTAATGGTGGTGTGATGATAATAACAATGAATGCAATTATTATGGTGGTAGTTTGAACTGAGAATAGTTGATAGGATTATCAACTATTCCCTAGTTCAAACTACCAGCGGTTCCTTTTTTTATTGTGATAATAGGTATTTATTTTCTTGTCTGTATTTGGAAATTAGTTCTGATCTTATATTTAGTAAGTTCTTTTGTGGGGTATGAGATATAATTGCTACTTTTTCATGTAGGCAAAATAGGCATTTTTTTGTAATGTTGTTGGAGGCAGGTGCTTTTTTCAGTATTTTCCAGGTTATTGTTAGTGAAATATTTCTGTCTTTTAGACGCCATGCGTATGTGGATAGTGTAGTGCTGTTCAAGTATCTTCTGTTGGATAATGAAAGATTGTGGTTGTTATATATATATTGACTATATTGATTATTTCACCGCAAGCAAGTGAATAATACCACGAAGACACAAGGAAGACACACGAAAAAAAAAAAAAAATTAAAACCTTATTAAGAGTGAGAAGAGTAAAACTCAAAATTTAAACATTTAACACAAAGGCCTCGGTCGGAAATTCTCTAGATGATAAAAAATCCATTTGACTTATCGAATCAGGATGAATAATAGATTAATTACATCATTATGTTCATTACATGTAGACACAATGCATAGACTAGAAGCTGTTTCCTGTGAAAGATGTGGAAATTCAGTCAGTTATGTGCCATACGGGATACACGCTTTGGACAAACATGACTGACTGAGCAGAAGATTATCCCGCAGTAGGTTGCCATTTCTTTCTACGGTAGACTAGTGAATTATATTATTATATTAATAAGTAGTAATTAGTGGGGTATTAGTTTATTACTTCATAACAATAAAAAAAACTGATCCCCCACTTTATGCCCAGCAGAAGCTAATTGTTTTTCCAAATATTGAGTCAGTTAGGTTAAGCACCATCCTTGATACACGCTTTGGGTGATCATGGCTCGAAAGACACATAACTAACTAGGTAGAAGATTATCCCGCAGTAGGTTGCCATTGCTTTCTGTGGTAGACTGTTGCCAGTCAAGGTTATAGAACCCAATCTGTCCTATTATTTAACCCATAAATGGCGGGAAGAGACGGATTAATACCTTTCCCAAGGGTATTTGTGCGCAAGTGAATGCAATAAATTCAACTGGAATTCGAACCCGTAGTTCTCCCGATTTGTCGCTCCGAGTCGATATCTACTGCTCCACAACGCACATCCCTATGTGGAAATTACTTGACTATTTCGTATACAATAATGTTGACAGATTTAAGTCAACGGCTTGTCGGTTTTGCACATCTTTTGAAAATTGCTAATATCTGACGATTGTTTCGGATGACTTGGGATAAAATGTGCGTCGACAACGAGTAACGCATGAGAGAAAAAGGTAGTCAACTAGGCGAAAATACGAAGGACACATCGAGAGAAATGAGTCCCATGAGAGGAATGAAAATATAGAATGAAAAAGTTGTCAGACAACACGAATAACGCATGAAAACGAAAACAATATGATATATATATAGTTATCCGCACTATCACAGCTCATCAGTACAGTTAGACTGCGATTGCTTTTAGCCCAGGATTGCAACCCGACCGAATTGGCGTCAGTCGGCAATTCTACCTCTGACTGTAGGCGTTCGGTAGAAAAGTTGTAGACTTTTTAGCGTATACATTATCATTGTACACGCCCAATAGCCAGAGTGCTCTAATTCATTACGGAGCTATGGTTTTTCAAAAAGTCTACCATTCTTCCAGAGTGCTCCTCAATCAAGGTGTGAGAGCGTAAATCGTCTTTCACACACACACACACACACACACACACACACATATATATATATATATATATATATATATAGCTATTGGGCGAGTTATACGCGCTAAAAGCCTGCCTGCCTTCTTCTGCCGGACGCTCGTGGCCTAGGGGTAGAATCGCCAGAATGACGCCGATTCGGTCTGGTTTCAATCCTGGCTTAGAAAGCAACCGGGGTCTAAGCCGTACTGAGGAGCTGTAATACAGCGAAACAACTGTCTGCGGGTGACTATAGTATATATAGGTTCCTGTTTTTGTTCTCATCATCCTGTATGAACCGTTTAAACTAACTCCTTCTGGACATCATATCCCAAGATTTGGGCAACATCAAAACTGGCAATTTCATAGGTTCAATAAGAGAGGCCGTCAGCAGCCTCACCCGCCAGTGTTTGGATTGAAAGTTGAACTTTAAGGCAACCGTTTCTCAATAGATCTTTGGTTACCTATTCTAAATGTTCAGGGTCTGAGATTGTTCGCAACCTCTATGTTCCCTGCAATGTATAATTGTTATTCGCAAGAGACCTAAATCATTTCCAGCGAATTCTGTCTAATGAGGTTCATATCTATTTAGATTATTTTTATTGTCATTCCAGAATTGTTCCTTGGCTGGTTAGCAGGTCCTTGATGGCGTCGTGCGCTCTTCTGTTTGCGGACCCGGAGGGCAGAATTTGTGTTTTTTTTCGATCCTACAGTAAAACTTCAGTCTCTTCGCTTCATCGGGGTTTCTGCGCCCAATGACCATGCGGAGCGAGTGTGTCTTTTTTTGCGGATCGTGCCACTTTTTCGACGTCTCGGCAGGCGTTTAAGCGTGTGTTTGCGTATTTCTGTTTCGGTATATTATAGAAGATGGAAAACATTCGGCTGATGTTTATGTGCATCTGTGTTAGTTTGTGCATGTATCTATCTGTGTCGGTAGATGAGAGGGTGGGACAGTGATTTAAGTTATATTTAGCCAGTATGAGGTGGGACAAATAACATCTGTATAGCAGTCGATACCAATAAAAGTCGTCGATCCGTTCGTCTTTTAAAAAATGACAGTTTCGGACTAACATTTAATTCTCTATCGACTGAAAGATAAAGTTTTGCAATCTTCATTGTTAATACAAACAACTGACACGAAGTCTTCATTAACGAGACGAATATGATGAAATTTAAAGCATATGGTGAAATAATTCACGTGACATTTTGTAAGAACTATTCATTTAATAAAACATTTTAATCGAGTGTGTTTGTATACGCAACTGTGTGCACGTCGGTGCGTGTGTATGACCGTGTCGGTGGGTAACAGTGTGCAACGGTTATTTAAATTACAACTAGCCAGACGAGAGTCAACTAAAGTCGTCGATCATTTTGCATCCTAAATACTGACTGGTTCTGACAAACATTTGTCTTTTAACTGAGATATAACGTTTCTAACAATCTTCATCATTAATACAAACAACTGACACGAAGTCTTGATTAGGAAATTCGATGGACAATAAGAATTCATTGACGTATAGAATCAAGGTGAGTAGATTATCTTTTGGTATATTGCGGGAGCTAAATATTAGGTGAATAATGAACATATTTAATAGACAAGTTTTTCTCGAAAATAAATACCAGTTAAATTTACAAACAGAACAAGAAGAAATTTAGCCTGAAGGTATTGCTCGTCAAAATGTAATACCCTAAAATATATCCACACTTTATACTTGATCACTGTGGTAAAAGTAATTCGATAATTACCCGTTACATTTACAAAAGAGCAAGAAGAAATTCGACCTGAAGATATTGCTCGGCAAAATGTCATACCCTAAAATATATTCACACTTTATTCTTGATCATAGCACTAAAACTAATTCGATAAGTACCAGTTGCATTTAGAAACAGAAAAAACATATTATTCGAAGATATTTTGCTCGGCAAAATTTCATATCCTAAAATATATCTACACTTTTACTTGATCACAACGGTATTCGATAAATAGCAGTTAAATTTACAAACAGAGCAAGAAATTATTCCGCCTGAAGATATTACTCGGCAAAATTTCATATCCTAAAATATATTCACACTTTACACTTGATCAAAATGTTAAAACTTATTTGATAAATTCCAGTTAAACTTACAAACGGAGCTAGAAGGAATTCGGCCTGAATATATTTCTCGGCAAAGTTTCATATCCTAAAAATATATCTACTCCTGTTCAAAAGAAGAGGAAGGAGTTTGAACCGGGCGATAATAGCGTTTATCTACTCCAATTAAAAAACAAAACAAAAAACAATTATTCAACAAAAATAAGATAAGATATTAAAATTACCTTTTTAAATGGCGACTTTTAAAAAATGAAGTGGAGAAGCGTTTGAGATTTTACCTATCGTACGAGGGTAATTAGTCTTCCCTCTGGTCAAATCCAAAGAGAGTGCGCGGTGGTAATATCGTAAGGCAGAATAGACACAGTTAGGGGGAGTTTTTTTTTTCCAAAGAACAAACAAATAAGTGGGAAAAGAAAGGGAAAGAAAATATTCTGAAGATATAGCCGAAAATTTTAACACGCCATGGAAACAGACAGGATTACAGATGAGGCAAATACACTTCAAATATAGGGATATTGCCAGTAAACTTAATTTTAAATAATGTAAAAATGCCTTGAATAAACAAATTATTCAAGAAAAATAAAATAATACATTAAAATTAACTTTTTTAAATGGGCAACACAGGCGACCTAAAAATATAAGTGTGCGTCAGTGTGGGCGAGAGTGTGACACGGCTATTTAAATATCTTTTTGTTAGACAATGATGTAAGAGCTTAAAAACAAGAAGATATATATATATAACAACAAAAGTGCGGATACTTTGCCTCCGAACTGCTGACAGATTCGTACTAACATTTTCTCTCTATCAATTGAAAGATAACGTTTCTTACAATCTTCATCGTTGAAATAATCAAATGAAAACGAGGCTTCGATTGGAAACTTTCTTGCTGATAAACAATCAAATTCAAATATTTGACATTAAGGGTTCGATCAGAAATTCTCCGGACGATAAAAACTCACTTAACTTATAGAATCAGGCTGAGTACTGATTATCTTAACATATTGTGGGAGGTAGATTTTTGCACAGGTAAATTACGAATATATATATATATATATATATATATATATATATATATAACAATGTTTTCAAAAATAAATACCAGTTAAATTTACAAAGAGAACAAAAGGAATTCGGTCTAAAGATATTTCTCGGCAAAATTTCATATCCTAAAATATATTCACAATTTATACTTGATCCCAGCGGTAAAAACTATGTCGATAAAGAAATAAATCACACTAAAACTTTAAAGTTACATGTGCTAAGAAAAGGCGGGAAGCTGTGGAGAGTCATGATCGACTACGTTTTGTTTAGGAGCTACATGATCGTATTCACTAATAATAAGGTATTGCCTAATAAATTATATTTGAAACAATTAACTGACATGGATGTGTTACCCACATCTACATATTATTCGTTACTGTTTCATTGTACGTACATCAACGAGACGGTTATGATCAAATTTAGGGCATGTATTGAAACCATTCATGCGACAATTTCTAAGGACTATTCATGTCATCAAACACTTTCATAAGTGCATATGTGTGACCGTATCGGTGGGTGAGAGGGTAGAACATTTATTTAAAATACATCTAGCCAGACGAGAGAGAACGGGGAAAAAACAGATATTTGTATAACTAAGTTCGTCGATCATTTTGCATCCTAAATACTGACTGGTTCGACTAACATTTGGTTCCCTTTCAACTGAAAGATAAATTTTTCTTACAATCTTCCACGTTAATGCAAACAACCGACACGAAAGCTTCGATCGGATGGTAAGTCAAATCCAAACATTTGACACAAAGGATTTAATCGAAATTCTCTGGACGATAAAAACCTATTTGACTTATCGAATCAGCGTGAGTAACGATTATCTTTACATATTATGGAAGTTAAATGTTTGCTGGGGTGAATCGCGAATATATAGTTCATAGACATGATGTTCTCGAAAATAAATACAAGTTAAATTTACACACTGAGCAAGAAACTTCGGACTAAAAATATTGCTAGGCAAAAGTTATTTTCCTAAAATATATACAGACTTTTACTGATAACAGCGGAAAACTAATTCGATAAAGAAATGAATCAGACTAAAATGAATGTTAAAATAAACATCAGGCAATGTATGTCTCAAGTAAAACTGACCTTTCTTTAAAAAAATACGTTCAAAACTCTATCGATATTCTCTCAGTTAAGACGTTGCATGCTCTTATATTCCTTTCATCCCTTAAAAGATGAAATTTTCACACACATTAAAAGGTTTAGAAAATGCTATGCAATAAAATTATAATGTAGAATTCCTATAAAATGGGTCATTTTCAAGTATTAAACAATAGACTCAGCAACATTTTCTCAGTTTCCATAAATCTCAGTGAGTTTATCGCCATATTTTGGTATTAAATTATCAAAATATATGCATACAATTATAGGAAGAGACAAAATGAATTTTCTTCTTTACCGACGCTTTTCATCCTTTAAAGAAAATTATTAAGGCAAATAGACGGATTTTTTTAAAACAAGAAACGGAAACAGAAGTAAAATTATCGCCAGATTTCAAATCTTCAATAAACTAAAGAACGCCTATAAATAACTACAGGCTAACAGTGAAACGTCAAGGTAAATTATGGCGGATGTTTAGAGAAATCATTGAATGACTAATAAGTGAGTAAATGTTATTTGCTCTTACTGAATGTTTTAATGTAATTATTATTTATAATTTTTTTAATGTGATAATTTTTATAAAATGTGGTGGCATTTTTAGATCCGTTGTTGTTCAAAGTGTATTAGTTATCTCCAGTCATTTTCGGTACCTAAATTTCAATTGAATTTTGGTATAATTTTCTTTTTCTTGAAGCTTTAATTTTAATTTTAATTGAAAACTAAAATGATTACATTTACTATTTTACGGTAAGGAAAATACTCTGATGCATTTCAAACAGAAATTATAGTCATTGGAATTTAAAATTTGAATGCTTAATGTTTTAAAAAAATTTTTCGCCCATTTTTGAGCGATCGACACATTTGTAAACGTAAGTTAATGCTCTGGTTTAAAAAATTTCAAAAATAAATTATACTTCTGTGACACCTTATTCTTGAAAAAGTAGTAAATCTAAAGTTAAATTAATGTGATTTGAAACAAATATTGTTTTTTTGTATCACGAAATTTAGAATAAAAGCGTTTCTTAAAACACGTGGAGTTTATTTCCATGGCTTCTGCTCCAACGAATCCTAAGTCAATGGTGACTCTGCAACAGGTGTTTACTCGTGCAACCAGATCGGGTCTCACCCATTCACAGTTAGATCAACCAAAATGCAGACGTCAATTCTACTCCCGCAGCACAGTGTAATGTCTTCTCCCTGTGTATAAACATGTGTTTTTTCAGATGCGAATTTTGGAAAACTTACTTCCACAGATTTCACAGTGAAATGGTTTCTCCCCCGTGTGTGTTAGAATGCTGTTTGAGAAATATTTTGGGAAAACTTAATTCCACAGATTTCACAGTGGAATGGTTTCCTCTCCAGTTTGTGTTAGTAAGTGTTTCTTAAGGGATGAATTATTGGGAAACTTAATTCCACAGATTTCACCCTTCTTTTTTGTTTAACCCAATTCTTAGGTCAACAGCACTTAATATTCTATCTGTTAACCCCTTCCCCCTGTAAAGCTAGACGAAGCCAAATTTTCAAATTTTTCCCTTACATCTCTATCTAAAAGTAAAATAATAAGAATAGACCTCCTTAATTTCAAATCAAATTTCTTTTGTGACGTAAATTCCTTAGTTCTTAACCGTCTTTTTTATTTTTTTCATTTTGATTAAGTGGTAGTTGCTGATGACATGTGAAATCTATCTTAGAAATTTCATGTTAAAATGATCATACAACTACAGTTTTGAACAATGCAAACTTAGGGGGTTCTTTTTAGCTGGATATAAATCCTGAATATTAACCGGAGCTGTAGATGTCAACCCATCCTGCTATCAACTGCACCGTGCTGAAAAACCTATTCTTATAAGGGGTGACACCAAATTTGCATACTTATAGAACTTATCAAACTCTCTGGAACATTCTTCGATCTTCCAAAGGTTCTATTTCTAATTTCCCTATTTTTACGACTGAATGAAAACCTTTTTGTAACAACAAGTAGGACTCATAGAGTCCTTTACTACAACTTTTTAGACATTATTACTATTATTTTTATATATAAATGCATCCTCGTAACAATATTCCTTGTGAGCTAGAATAATAATTATTGAATCAATAGTACTGTAAGAAAATGCGTTAAGAAAAATTAAAAAAGGCCAACAAGTTGACAGTTTAGGTAGATCATCGAATTTTTGCTCGTGAAAGATGTGAAAACCGTATTTTTTTTTTTTTTTTTTAATCATTTCACCCCGAGCAAGCAAGAAACGCCACTGATGTGCAGGGGGTTACATAAGTGTAGAAAGATTAATTAGAAAAGAGGAGTACAAGCTAGTTAGAAAGGAACAATAGAAAACTGAGAAAGCAGGTGCAATGACAGGTACATGGGCGGAGAGAAAGGGAAGCTTATACAGGGGAGGGGAGAGAGAGCTTTAGAGGCCAGTGGTTAGTAGGTGAGTATTAACTTTAAGCTTTTAAATTTCTGGAGGTCGTAGCCGTCAGGAAAGCAAGAATACGGAAGTGAGTTCCACAGCTGTCGGAAAGAAAATGTTATGCTTAACAAATTCGCGTTTTATTAGAGCATCTAGTACTCTGCCAAAAAAGTACAAAATGTTAGGAAAAGCGAACGATTTTTTGCGTTTTTAAAGACAATAACAACAGAAAGTATTTCCAACAAGCAGGAAAGCAAGAAGGAACAAGGCACTTGTTGAGTAGAAATAGAAAATGGAATCCATTGTTAGATCAACTGCAAAGAAAATTGGTTACTTTCACTTCGTCATGGTACATAGACATTTTTTTAATTTAAGCGCATTACTACACTGTCGTCGATATCTCAACATTTTGAGATGAGATGGCGAGATGTTGGGAAACTTCCGCAAAAATAGACTCGAGTTATTGTTCCTTTTCTCGCTTGTGGAACTCTCTTATGATTGAATACTTTTCAGCCAACTTTAATCTTCAAAAATATAAATCCAATTTAAATCGCTATCTACTGCTCTGATTAGTCTTCTTTGTTCTCGAACATTTGTAATGTTTCTCGTGTCATACTGGCGTTCATGTGGTGAACTATCTGCAGCAGTTTAAGTCGTATTTTATTAACAATTAAATTCGTGGAGCGCGAGAATACAGTATTTTTTAGTTTATTTTCACGAAATCCAATCATACAGATGACAGCGAATAAAAATATTTAACAATTGTTTTAACGAAATAAATAAAGGAACACGCGTCATTTAAATTTCTTAAAACACTAAACTAAGAATTAGGCTGAAAACACAAAACGAGGGACGGACATTTCTGGAAACACTAAACTAGAGATGGACATTTCTGAAAACATTAAGCGATGTCTTTGGAAATTTCTGGAAACACTAAACGAGGGACGGATATTTCTAGAAACACTAAATGAAGGACAGACATTTCTGGAAACATGAAATGAAAGTTATAAACTTCTGGAAACACTAAACGAAGGACGGATATTTCTGGAAACACTAAATGAAGGACGGAAACTTCTGGAAACAGTAAACGATGGTGGACATTTCTGGAAACATTAAATAAAGGACGGAAATTTTTGTAAATACTAAACGAAGGATGGGAACTTCTGGAAATAATAAAAGAAGGACGGAAATTTCTGGAAACACTAAACGAGGGACGGAAATTTCTAGAAACACAAAAGGAGGAACGAAAATTTCGGAAACAATAAACAAAGGGACAGAATTCTGGAAACACTAAACGTGGGACAGAAATTCTGGAAACACTAAACGAAGGACGGAAATTTCTGCAAACCGTAAACTACGGACGGAAATTTCGGAAGCACGAAACGAGGGATGAAAATTTCTGGAAAGACTGAACGACAGACGGCAATTTCTGGAAACACTAAATTAGGGACGGGCATTTCTGAACCACTAAACGAGGGACAGCAATTTCTGGGAACATTAAACGAGGTACAGAAATTTCTGGAAACATTAAACGAGGGATAAAGATTTATAAAAACACTAAACGAGGGATTTCATGAAACACTACAAGAGGGAATAAAACTAAAACTTACCTTTCTATAATTTGTGAGCATAATTTGTTAAAAACATATTTTGTTAAGGTTTATTTAATAAATAAGAATGATGAGGTGTTGGAAAGAATGACAACAAAAGGAAATTGATGCTGAGCATCAGGAAGAGACAACTGAAGTTCCTGGGACATGCACAGAGAAAAGAGAGCCTGGAGAACCTGATACTGACAGGTCAGATAGAAGGAAGGAGAGACAGAGGAAGGCAGCGGGTAACATATTTTGCAGGGTCTGATCAGGTGGATGACGGAACGGGGTTGCCAGGAGCAACAGGATCAAACATACTAACAGCCACAAGGGATAGGGGAGACGTGGAGAGCCATGATCAAGCCATGTCCTGAAGGGACAGGGCACATAGAAGAAGAATACTCGCTAATAATCTGGGAGAGTGTAATAATCCGTCTCTTTTCTCTCCAATTATGGGTAAAATAACTGGACAGAATAGGTTCTATAGCCTGGTCTGGCAACCAGTCTACTGCAGAAAAGTAAAGGCAACCTACTGGAAATCATCTTCTGCTCCAGTCAGTCATGTCTCTTCGAGGCATGATCGCACAAAGCGTGTATCACGACTGACTGACTGAATATAATAGTTATATACATGATTAAGGTTTCCACTGGGCATAAATTGGGGGATTATTTTTATATTGTTATGAAGTAAGAAACTGATCCTACACTAATTATTACTTAATAATAAAATACATCTCTGCTCCTTTTAGCTTTATGAGTTAAATAACAGGACAGATTGGGTTCTATAGCCTTGGCTGGCAGTGGCCAGTTCAATGCAGAAAGCAATGGCAAACTGCTTCGGGATATCCTTTCTGCACAGTGAGTCATGTCTCGAAAGAGACATGATCGCCCAAGCGTATATTATGTATGGCACTTAACTGACTGAATAGGAAAGATTGGCCACAATGTGATCCATCAGTTTTTTATAAAGATCATATTAAGTGACAAGGTAACAAACACCGGCGTAGTTATTGAAGATTCTTCTTCTTCTTCTTCTTCTTCTTTTCTTTTTCTTCTTCTTCTTCTTCTATGTGCCTTGTACTTTCAGGACGGAGACGATCATGGCTTTCCACGTCTCCCTATCCCTTGGTTGCTCTTAGTGCG
>JBBBDQ010016214.1:0-13955 GCA_037127315.1 Ascarosepion bandense | reverse complement strand
AAAGGCAAGGATTATGGCAGCACATCACCCCTTACATATGGCTACCTACCTGCCCAGACTGAAACCCCCTTGATTATTATGTGGGGCAGAGTTGAGAGAGACCAACAAAACTCCTTGTAATATCAGATGAACTAAAGGCAAGGATTATGGCAGCACATCACCCCTTTACATATGGCTGCCTACCTGCCCAGACTGAAACCCCATTGATTATTATGTGTGGGGCAGAGTTGAGTGAGAGACCAACAAAGCTGCTTGTAATATCCAAAGATAGAAGCTAAAGGCAAGGATTATGGCAGCACATCACCCCTTACATATGGCTACCTACCTGCCCAGACTGAAACCCCATTGATTATTATGTGTGGGGCAGAGTTAGGAGTGAGGACCAACAAAACTCCTTGTAATATCAAAAATAAACTAAAGGCAAGGATTATGGCAGCACATCACCCCTTACATATGGCTACCTACCTGCCCAGACTGAAACCCCCTTGATTATTATGTGTGGGGCAGAGTTGAGTGAGAAGACCAACAAAACTCCTTGTAATATCAAAGATAAACTAAAGGCAAGTTATGGCAGCACATCACCCCTTACATATGGCTACCTACCTGCCCAGACTGAAACCCATTGATTGTGTATGTGTGGGGCAGAGTTGAGTGAGAGACCAACAAAACTCCTTGTAATATCAAAGATAAACTAAAGGCAAGGATTATGGCAACCCACATCACCCCTTACATATGGCTACCTACCTGCCCAGACTGAAACCCCATTGATTATTATGTGTGGGGCAGAGTTGAGTGAGAGACCAACAAAACTCCTTGTAATATCAAAGATAAACTAAAGGCAAGGATTATGGCAGCACATCACCCACACATATTTCCTACCTGCCCAAGACTGAAACCCCCTTGATTATTATGTGTGGGGCAGAGTTGAGTGAGAGACCAACAAAACTCCTTGTAATATCAAAGATAAACTAAAGGCAAGGATTATGGCAGCATCACCCCTTACATATGGCTACCTACCTGCCCAGACTGAAACCCCTTGATTATTATGTGGGGCAGAGTTGAGGGAGAGACCAACAAAACTCCTTGCCAATATCAAAGATGAACTAAAGGCAAGGATTATGGCAGCATCACCCCTTACATATGGCTACCTACCTGCCCAGACTGAAACCCCATTGATTATTATGTGTGGGGCAGAGTTGAGTGAGAGACCAACAAAACTCCTTGTAATATCAAAAGATAAACTAAAGGCAAAGATTATGCTTGTACATCACCCCTTACATATGGCTACCTACCTGTCCAGACTGAGAGCCCCATTGATTATTATGTGTGGGGGCAGAGTTGAGTGAGAGACCAACAAAACTCCTTGTAATATCAAAGATAAGAAACTAAAGGCAAGGATTATGGCAGCATCACCCCTTACATATGGCTACCTACCTGCCCAGACTGAAACCCCTTGATTATTATGTGTGGGGCAGAGTTGGGGAGAGACCAACAAAACTCCTTGTAATATCAAAGATAAACTAAAGGCAAGGATTATGGCAGCACATCACCCCTTACATATGGCTACCTACCTGCCCAGACTGAAACCCTTGATTATTATGTGTGGGGCAGAGTTGAGTGAGAGACCAACAAAACTCCTTGTAATATCAAGATAAACTAAAGGCAAGGATTATAGCAGCACATCACCCCTTACATGTAGCTACCTACCTGCCCAGACTGAAACCCCCTTGATTATTATGTGTGGGGCAGAGTTGAGTGAGACCAACAAAACTCCTTGTAATATCAAAGATAAACTAAAGGCAAGGATTATGGCAGCACATCACCCCTTACATATGGCTACCTACCTGCCAGACTGAAACCCCATTGATTATTATGTGTGGGGCAGAGTTGAGTGAGAGACCAACAAAACTCCTTGTAATATCAAAGATAAAGCTAAAGGCAAGGATTATGGCAGCACATCACCCCTTACATATGGCTACCTACCTGCCCAGACTGAAACCCCATTGATTATTATGTGTGGGGCAGAGTTGGTGAGGCCAGCAAAACTCCTTGTAATATCAAAGATAAACTAAAGGCAAGGATTATGGCAGCACATCACCCCTTACATATGGCTACCTACCTGCCCAGACTGAAACCCCCTTGATTATTATGTGTGGGGCAGAGTTGAGGGACAGACCAACAAAACTCCTTGTAATAGCAAAGATAAACTAAAGGCAAGGATTATGGCAACAGCACATCACCCCTTACATATGGCTACCTACCTGCCCAGACTGAAACCCCTTGATTGTTATGTGTGGGGCAGAGTTGAGTGAGAGACCAACAAAACTCCTTGTAATATCAAAGATAAACTAAAGGCAAGGATTATGGCAGCACATCACCCCTTACATATGGCTACCTACCTGCCCAGACTACTGAAACCCCCTTGATTATTATGTGTGGGGCAGAGTTGAGTAAAGAGACCAACAAACTCCTTGTAATATCAAAGATAAACTAAAGGCAAAGGATTATGGCAGCACATCACCCCTTACATATGGCTACCTACCTGCCCAGGCTAAGAACCCCTTGATTATTATGTGTGGGGCAGAGTTGAGTGAGAGACCAACAAAACTCCTTGTAATATCAAAGATAAACTAAAGGCAAGGATTATGGCAGCACATCACCCCTTACATATGGCTACCCTCTACCTGCCCAGACTGAAACCCCCTTGATTATTATGTGGGGCAGAGTTGGTGAGGGGACAACAAAACTCCTTGTAATATCAAAGATAAACTAAAGGCAAGGATTATGGCAGCACATCACCCCTTACATATGGCTACCTACCTGTCCAGACTGAAACCCATTGATTATTATGTGTGGGGCAGAGTTGAGTGAGAGACCAACAAAACTCCTTGTAATATCAAAAAAGATAAACTAAAGGCAAGGATTATGGCAGCATCACCCCTTACATATGGCTACCTACCTGCCCAGACTGAAACCCCCTTGATTATTATGTGTGGGGCAGAGTTGAGGGAGAGACCAACAAAACTCCTTGTAATATCAAAGGTCATCAAAGGCAAAGGATTATGGCAGCACATCACCCTTACATATGGCTACCTACCTGCCCAGACTGAAACCCCCTTGATTATTATGTGTGGGGCAGAGTTGGGGAGAGACCAACAAACTCCTTGTAATATCAAAGATAAACTAAAGGCAAGGATTATGGCATACACACTTACATATGGCTACCTACCTGCCCAGACTGAAACCCCTTGATTATTATGTGGGGGCAGAGTTGGTGAGAGACCAACAAAACTCCTTGTAATATCAAAGATAAACTAAAGGCAAGGATTATGGCAGCATCACCCCCTTACATATGGCTACCTACCTGTCCAGACTGAAACCCCATTGATTATTATGTGTGGGGCAGAGTTGAGTGAGGGCCAACAAAACTCCTTGTAATATCAAAGATAAACTAAAAGGCAAGGATTATGGCAGCACATCACCCCTTACATATGGCTACCTACCTGCCCAGACTGGGAAACCCCTTGATTATTATGTGTGGGGCAGAGTTGAGGAGAGACCAACAAAACTCCTTGTAATATCAAAGATAAACTAAAGGCAAAGGATTATGGCAGCACATCACCCCTTACATATGGCTACCTACCTGCCCAGACTGAAACCCCTTGATTATTATGTGTGGGGCAGAGTTAGGGAGAAGACCAACAAAACTCCTTGTAATATCAAAGATAAACTAAAGGCAAGGATTATGGCAGCACATCACCCCTTACATATGGCTACCTACCTGCCCAGACTGAAACCCCCTTGATTATTATGTGTGGGGCAGAGTTGAGGGAGAAGCCAACAAAACTCACTTGTAATATCAAAGATAAACTAAAGGCAAGGATTATGGCAGCACATCACCCCTTACATATGGCTACCTACCTGCCCAGACTGAAACCCCCTTGATTATTATGTGTGGGGCAGAGTTGAGGGACAGACCAACAAAACTCCTTGTAATATCAAAGATAAACTAAAGGCAAGGATTAGCAATAACATCACCCCTTACATATGGCTACCTACCTGCCCAGACTGAAACCCCTTGATTATTATGTGTGGGGCAGAGTTGGTGAGAGACCAACAAAACTCCTTGTAATATCAAAGATAAACTAAAGGCAAGGATTATGGCAGCACATCACCCTTACATATGGCTACCTACCTGCCCAGACTGAAACCCCCTTGATTATTATGTGTGGGGCAGAGTTGAGTGAGAGACCAGCAAAACTCCTTGTAATATCAAAGATAAACTAAAGGCAAGGATTATGGCAGCATCACCCCTTACATATAGCTACCTACCTGCAGAGCTGAAACCCCCTTGATTATTATGTGTGGGGCAGAGTTGAGTGAGGGCCAACAAAACTCCTTGTAATATCAAAGATAAACTAAAGGCAAGGATTATGGCAGCACATCACCCCTTACATATGGCTACCTACCTGTCCAGACTGAAACCCCCATTGATTATTATGTGTGGGGCAGAGTTGAGAGACCAACAAAACTCCTTGTAATATCAAAGATAAACTAAAGGCAAGGATTATGGCAGCACATCACCCCATACATGTAGCTACCTACCTGCCCAGACTGGAAACCCCCTTGATTATTATGTGTGGGGCAGAGTTGAGGAGAGACCAGCAAAACTCCTTGTAATATCAAAGATAAACTAAAGGCAAGGATTATGGCAGCACATCACCCCTTACATATGGCTACCTACCTGCCCAGACTGAAACCCCCTTGATTATTATGTGGGGCAGAGTTGAGGAGAGACCAACAAAACTCCCTTGTAATATCAAAGATAAACTAAAGGCAAGGATTATGGCAGCACATCACCCCTTACATATGGCTACCTACCTGCCCAGACTGAGGCACTTGATTATTATGTGTGGGGCAGAGTTGAGTGAGAGACCAACAAAACTCCTTGTAATATCAAAGATAAACTAAAGGCAAGGATTATGGCAGCATCACCCCTTACATATGGCTACCTACCTGCCCAGACTGAAACCCCATTGATTATTATGTGTGGGGCAGAGTTGAGTGAGAAACCAACAAAACTCCTTGTAATATCAAAGATAAACTAAAGGCAAGGATTATGGCAGCATCACCCCTTACATATGGCTACCTACCTGCCCAGACTGAAACCCCCTTGATTATTATATTGTGGGGCAGAGTTGAGGGAGGGCCAGCAAAACTCCTTGTAATATCAAAGATAAAGCTAAAGGCAAGGATTATGGCAGCACATCACCCCTTACATATGGCTACCTACCTGCCCAGACTGAAACCCCATTGATTATTATGTGTAGGGCAGAGTTGAGTGAGAGACCAACAAAACTCCTTATAATATCAAAGATAAACTAAAGGCAAGGATTATGGCAGCACATCACCCCTTACATATGGCTACCTACCTGCCAGACTGAAACCCCATTGATTATTATGTGTGGGGCAGAGTTGAGTGAGAGACCAACAAAACTCCTTGTAATATCAAAGATAAACTAAAGGCAAAGGATTATGGCAGCACATCACCCCTTACATATGGCTACCTACCTGCCCAGACTGAAACCCCCTTGATTATTATGTGTGGGGCAGAGTTGAGTGAGAGACCAACAAAACTCCTTGTAATATCAAAGATAAACTAAAGGCAAGGATTATGGCAGCACATCACCCCTTACATATGGCTACCTACCTGCCCAGACTGAAACCCCATTGATTATTATGTGTGGGGCAGAGTTAGTGAGAGACCAACAAAACTCCTTGTAATATCAAAGATAAACTAAAGGCAGGATTATGGCAGCATCACCCCTTACATATGGCTACCTACCTGCCCAGACTGAAGCCCCCTTTGATTATTATGTGTGGGGCAGAGTTGAGTGAGAGACCAACAAAGCTCGCCCCAGCCAATATCAAAGATAAACTAAAGGCAAGGATTATGGCAGCACATCACCCCTTACATATGGCTACCTACCTGCCCAGACTGAAACCCCATTGATTATTATGTGTGGGGCAGAGAGTTGAGTGAGAGACCAACAAAACTCCTTGTAATGTCAAAGATAAACTAAAGGCAAGGATTATGGCAGCACATCACCCCTTACATATGGCTACCTACACTGCCCAGACTGAAACCCCTTGATTATTATGTGTGGGGCAGAATTGAGTGAGAGACCAAACAAAAACTCCTTGTAATATCAAAGATAAACTAAAGGCAAAAGAGTTATGGCAGCACATCACCCCTCACATATGGCTACCTACCTGCCCAGACTGAAACCCCATTGATTATTATGTGTGGGGCAGAGTTGAAGGTGAGGAGACCAACAAAACTCCTTGTAATATCAAAGATAAACTAAAGGCAAGGATTATGGCAGCACATCACCCCTTACATATGGCTACCTACCTGCCCAGACTGGAAACCCCCTTGATTATTATGTGTGGGGCAGAGTTGAGTGAGAGACCAACAAAACTCCTTGTAATATCAAAGATAAACTAAAGGCAAGGATTATGGCAGCACATCACCCCTTACATATGGCTACCTACCTGCCCAGACTGAAACCCCATTGATTATTATGTGTGGGGCAGAGTTGAGAGACCAACAAAACTCCTTGTAATATCAAAGATAAACTAAAGGCAAGGATTATGGCAGCATCACCCCTTACATATGGCTACCTACCTGCCCAGACTGAAACCCCATTGATTATTATGTGTGGGGCAGAGTTGGTAGAGACCAACAAAACTCCTTGTAACCTCAAGGAATAAACTAAAGGCAAGGATTATGGCAGCACATCACCCCTTACATATGGCTACCTACCTGCCCAGACTGAAACCCATTGATTATTATGTGTGGGGCAGAGTTGAGTGAAGACCAACAAAACTCCTTGTAATATCAAAGATAAACTGACAAGGATTATGGCAGCACATCACCCCTTACATATGGCTACCTACCTGCCAGACTGAAACCCCTTGATTATTATGTGTCAGGGCAGAGTTGAGTGAGAGACCAACAAAACTCCTTGTAATATCAAAGATAAACTAAAGGCAAGGATTATGGCAGCACATCACCCCTTACATATGGCTACCTACCTGTGACTGAAACCCCCTTGATTATTATGTGTGGGGCAGAGTTGAGTGAAGACCAACAAAACTCCTTGTAATATCAGATAAACTAAAGGCAAGGATTATGGCAGCACATCACCCCTTACATATGGCTACCTACCTGCCCAGACTGAAACCCCATTGATTATTATGTGTGGGGGTAGAGTTGGAGTGAGAGACCAACAAAACTCCTTGTAATATCAAAGATAAACTAAAGGCAAGGATTATGGCAGCACATCACCCCCTTACATATGGCTACCTACCTGCCCAGACTGAAACCCCATTGATTATTATGTGTGGGGCAGAGTTGAGTGAGAGACCAACAAAACTCCCTTGTAATATCAAAGATAAACTAAAGGCAAAGTTATGGCAGCATCACCCCTTACATATGGCTACCTACCTGCCCAGACTGAAACCCCCTTGATTATTATGTGTGGGGCAGGTTGAGGGAGAGACCAACAAAACTCCTTGTAATATCAAAGATAAACTAAAGGCAAGTTATGGCAGCACATCACCTTACATATGGCTACCTACCTGCCCAGACTGAAACCCCTTGATTATTATGTGTGGGGCAGAGTTGAGTGAGAGACCAACAAAACTCCTTGTAATATCAAAGATAAACTAAAGGCAAGGATTATGGCAGCACATCACACCCCTTACATATGGCTACCTACCTGCCCAGACTGAAACCCCCTTGATTATTATGTGTGGGGCAGAGTTAGTGAGAAGACCAACAAAACTCCTTGTAATATCAAAGATAAACTAAAGGCAAGGATTATGGCAGCACATCACCCCTTACATATGGCTACCTACCTGCTGCCCAGACTGAAAACCCCCTTGATTATTATGTGTGGGGCAGAGTTGAGGTGAAGACCAACAAAACTCCTTGTAATATCAAAGGTAAACTAAAGGCAAGGATTATGGCACATCACCCCACACATATGGCTACCTACCTGCCCAGACTGAAACCCCATTGATTATTATGTGTGGGCAGAGTTGAGTGAGAGACCAACAAAACTCCCTTGCTATTATCAAAGATAAACTAAAGGCAGGATTACCTTAAACTGGCACATCACCCCTTACATATGGCTACCTACCTGCCCAGACTGAACGTGATTATTATGTGTGGGGCAGAGTTGAGTGAGAGACCAACAAAACTCCTTGTAATATCAAAGATAAACTAAAGGCAAGGATTATGGCTATGCCCCTTACATATGGCTACCTACCTGCCCAGACTGGAAACCCCATTGATTATTATGTGTGGGGCAGAGTTGAGTAGAGACCAACAAAACTCCTTGTAATATCAAAGATAAACTAAAGGCAAGGATTATGGCAGCACATCACCCCTTACATATGGCTACCTACCTGCCCAGACTAGAAACCCCCACTTGATTATTATGTGTGGGGCAGAGTTGAGGAGAGACCAACAAAACTCCTTGTAATATCAAAGATAAACTAAAGGCAAGGATGGTATGGCAGCACATCACCCATACATATGGCTACCTACCTGCCCAGACTGAAACCCCCTTGATTATTATGTGTGGGGCAGAGTTGAGGAGAGACCAACAAAACTCCTTGTAATATCAAAGATAAACTAAAGGCAGGATTATGGCAGCACATCACCCCTTACATATGGCTACCCTACCTGCCCAGACTGAAACCCCCATTGATTATTATGTGTGGGGCAGAGTTGAGTGAGAGACCAACAAAACTCCTTGTAATATCAAGATAAACTAAAGGCAAGGATTATGGCAGCACATCACCCCTTACATATGGCTACCTACCTGCCCAGACTGAGAGCCACATGATTATTATGTGTGGGGCAGAGTTGAGGGAGAGACCAACAAAACTCCTTGTAATATCAAAGATAAACTAAGAGCAAGGATTATGGCAGCACATCACCCCTTACATATGGCTACCTACCTGCCCAGACTGAAACCCCATTGATTATTATGTGTGGGGCAGAGTTGAGTGAGAGACCAACAAAACTCCTTGTAATATCAAAGATAAACTAAAGGCAAGAGTTATGGCAGCACATCACCCCTTACATATGGCTACCTACCTGCCCAGACTGAAACCCCATTGATTATTATGTGTGGGGCAGAGTTGAGTGAGAGACCAACAAAACTCCTTGTAATATCAAAAGATAAACTAAAGGCAAGGATTATGGCAGCACATCACCCCTTACATATGGCTACCTACCTGCCCAGACTGAAACCCCATTGATTATTATGTGTGGGGCAGAGTTGAGTGAGAGACCAACAAACTCCTTGTAATATCAAAGATAAACTAAAGGCAAGGATTATGGCAGCACATCACCCCTTGCACTATGGCTACCTACCTGCCCAGACTGAAGCCCACATTGATTATTAGTAATGACCCAGGGCAGAGTTGAGTGAGAGACCAACAAAACTCCTTGTAATATCAAAGATAAACTAAAGGCAAGGATTATGGCAGCACATCACCCCTTACATATGGCTACCTACCTGCCCAGACTGAAACCCCTTGATTATTATGTGTGGGGCAGAGTTGAGTGAGAGACCAACAAAACTCCTTGTAATATCAAAGATAAACTAAAGGCAAAGGATTATGGCAGCATCACCCCTTACATATGGCTACCTACCTGCCCAGACTGAAACCCCATTGATTATTATGTGTGGGGCAGAGTTGAGTGAAGACCAACAAAACTCCTTGTAATATCAAAGATAAACTAAAGGCAAGGATTATGGCAGCACATCACCCCTTACATATAGCTGCCTACCTGCCCAGACTGAAACCCCCTTGATTATTATGTGTGGGGCAGAGTTGAGTGAGAGACCAACAAAACTCCTTGTAATATCAAAGATAAACTAAAGGCAAGGATTATAGCAAGCACATCACCCCTTACATATGGCTACCTACCTGCCCAGACTGAAACCCCCATTGATTATTATGTGGGGCAGAGTTGAGTGAGAGACCAACAAAACTCCTTGTAATATCAAAGATAAACTAAAGGCAGGATTATGGCAGCATCACCCCTTACATATGGCTACCTACCTGCCCAGACTGAAACCCTTGATTATTATGTGTGGGGCAGAGTTGAGTGAAGACCAACAAAACTCCTTGTAATATCAAAGATAAACTAAAGGCAAGGATTATGGCAGCACATCACCCCTTACATATGGCTACCTACCTGCCCAGACTGAAGCCCCATTGATTTTAGTATGTGTGGGGCAGGAGTTGAGTGAGAGACCAACAAAACTCCTTGTAATATCAAAGATAAACTAAAGGCAAGGATTATGGCAGCACATGCCTTACATATGGCTACCTACCTGCCCAGACTGGAAACCCCCTTGATTATTATGTGTGGGGCAGGAGATTCAGGTAGAGACCAACAAAACTCCTTGTAATATCAAAGATAAACTAAAGGCAAGGATTATGGCGGCACATCACCCCTTACATATGGCTACCTACCTGCCCAGACTGAAACCCCATTGATTATTATGTGTGGGGCAGAGTTGAGGGAGAGAGAGACCAACAAAACTCCTTGTAATATCAAAGATAAACTAAAGGCAAGGATTATGGCAACATCACCCTTACATATGGCTACCTACCTGCCCAGACTGAAACCCCTTGATTATTACTATTATTAGGGCAGAGTTTGGTGAGACCAACAAAACTCCTTGTAATATTAAAGATAAACTAAAGGCAAGGATTATGGCAGCACATCACCCCTTACATATGGCTACCTACCTGCCCAGACTGAAACCCCCCATTGATTATTATGTGTGGGGCAGAGTTGAGGGAGAGACCAACAAAACTCCTTGTAATATCAAAGATAAACTAAAGGCAAGGATTGGCAGCACATCACCCCTTACATATGGCCTACCTACCTGCAGACTGAAACCCCCATTGATTATTATGTGTGGGGCAGAGTTGAGTGAGAGACCAACAAAACTCCTTGTAATATCAAAGATAAACTAAAGGCAAGGATTATGGCAGCACATCACCCCTTACATATGGCTACCTACCTGCCCAGACTGAAACCCCTTGATTATTATGTGTGGGGCAGAGTTGAGTGAGAGACCAACAAAACTCCTTGTAATATTAAAGATAAACTAAAGGCAAGGATTATAGCCTTTTATCACACTACATATGGCTACCTACCTGCCCAGACTGAAACCCCATTGATTATTATGTGTGGGGCAGAGTTGAGGGAGAGACCAAGCAAACTCCTTGTAATATCAAAAGATAAACTAAAGGCAAAGTTATGGCAGCACATCACCCCTTACATATGGCTACCTACCTGCCCAGACTGAAACCCCATTGATTATTATGTGTGGGGCAGAGTTGAGGAGAGACCAACAAAACTCCTTGTAATAAAAGATAAACTAAAGGCAAGGATTATGGCAACCTCACCCCTTACATATGGCTACCTACCTGCCCAGACTGGGAAACCCCATTGATTATTATGTGTGGGGCAGAGTTGAGGGAGAGACCAACAAAACTCCTTGTAATATCAAAGATAAACTAAGGCAGATTTATGGCAGCACATCTGCCACATGTAGCGCCTACCTGCCCAGACTGAAACCCCATTGATTATTATGTGTGGGGCAGAGTTGAGGAGAGACCAACAAAACTCCTTGTAATATCAAAGATAAACTAAAGGCAAGGATTATGTACAGCACATCACCCCTTACATATGGCTACCTACCTGCCCAGACTGAAACCCCATTGATTATTATGTGTGGGGCAGAGTTGAGGGAGAGACCAACAAAACTCCTTGTAATATCCAAAGATAAACTAAAGGCAAAGGATTATGGCAGCATCACCCCTTACATATGGCTACCTACCTGCCCAGACTGAAACCCCATTGATTATGTGTGGGGCAGGTTGAGGAGAGACCAACAAAACTCCTTGTAATATCAAAGATAAACTAAAGGCAAGGATTATGGCAGCACATCACCCCTTACATATGGCTACCTACTGCCCAGACTGAAACCCCATTGATTATTATGTGGGGCAGAGTTGAGGAGAGACCAACAAAACTCCTTGTAATGTATAAGATAAACTAAAGGCAAGGATTATGGCAGCACATCACCCCTTGTATGGCTGCCTACCTGCCCAGACTGAAACCCCATTGATTATTATGTGTGGGGCAGAGTTGAGTGAAGACCAATAAAACTCCTTGTAATATCAAAGATAAACTAAAGGCAAGGATTATGGCAGCACATCACCCCTTACATATGGCTACCTACCTGCCCAGACTGAAACCCCCTTGATTATTATGTGTGGGGCAAGTTGAGTGAGAGACCAACAAAACTCCTTGTAATATCAAAGATAAGCCAAAGGCAAGGATTATGGCAGCATCACCCCTTACATATGGCTACCTACCTGGCCCAAGACTGAAACCCCATTGATTATTATGTGTGGGGCAGAGTTAGTGAGAGACCAACAAACTCCTTGTAATAGCAAGATGAACTGAAGGCAAACATTATGGCAGCACATCACCCTTACATGGCTACCTACCTGCCCAGACTGAAACCCCTTGATTATTATGTGTGGGGCAGAGTTGAGTGAGAGACCAACAAAACTCCTTGGCAATATCAAGATGAACTGAAGGCAAAAGATTATGGCAGCATCACCCCTTACATATGGCTACCTACCTGCCCAGACTGAAACCCCATTGATTATTATGTGTGGGGCAGAGTTGAGTAGAGAACCAACAAAACTCCTTGTAATATCAAAGATGAACTGAAGGCAAACAGTATGGCAGCACATAGCACTTACATATGGCTACCTACCTGTCCAGACTGAAACCCCATTGATTATTATGTGTGGGGCAGAGTTGAGTGAGAGACCAACAAAACTCCTTGTAATATCAAAAGAGAATGAACTGAAGGCAAAGATTATGGCAGCATCACCCCTTACATGTGGCTACCTGTCCAGACTAGAGCCCCATTGATTATTATGTGTGGGAGCGAGAGTTGAGTGAGAGACCAACAAAACTCCTTGTAATATCAAAGATGAACTGAAGGCAAAGATTATGGCAGCACATCACCCACTTACATATGGCTACCTACCTGCCCAGACTGGAAACCCCCTTGATTATTATGTGTGGGGCAGAGTTGAGTGAACCAACAAAACTCCTTGTAATATCAAAGATGAACTGAAGGCAAATTATGGCAGCACATCTTGCCTGCAGCTGCCTACCTGTCCAGACTGAAACCCCATTGATTATTATGTGTGAGGCAGAGTTGGGTAGAGAAGGTAACAAAACTCCCAGCCCAGCAATATCAAAGATGAACTGAAGGCAAACATTATGGCAGCATCACCCTTGGCTACTACCTGCCCAGACTGAAACATGATTATTATGTGTGGGGCAGAGTTGAGTGAGAGACCAACAAAACTCCTTGTAATATCAAAGATGAACTGAAGGCAAAGATTATGGCAGCACATCACCCCTTACATATGGCCTACCTGTGTCCAGACTGAAACCCCATTGATTATTATGTGTGGGGCAGGAGTTAGTGAGAGACCAACAAAACTCCTTGTAATATCAAAGATGAACTGAAGGCAAACAGTAGCCTTTATCACCCCTTCATGGCTACCTACCTGTCCAGACTGAAACCCATTGATTATTATGTGTGGGGCAGAGTTGAGTGAGAGACCAACAAAACTCTGTATAGCTATCAAAGATGAACTGAAAGGCAAAGATTATGGCAGCCGCCTACCCCTTACATGTAACTCTCCTGTCAGGCCAAACTGATTATTATGTGTGGGGCAGAGTTGAGTGAGGGTAAACAAAACTCCTGTGTATGAATGAACTGAAGGCAAACATTGTATACATCACCCATGACTTACAT
>JBBBDQ010016209.1:0-14680 GCA_037127315.1 Ascarosepion bandense | reverse complement strand
GATGAACTGAAGGCAAAGATTGGCAGCACATCACCCCTTACATATGGCTACCTACCTGCCCAGACTAAAACCCCATAGTTATTATGTGTTAGGGCAGAGTTGAGTGAGAGACCAACAAAACTCCTTGTAATATCAAAGATGAACTGAAGGCAAAGATTATGGCAGCATCACCCCTTACATATGGCTACCTACCTGTCCAGACTGAAACCCCATTGATTATTATGTGTGGGGCAACGGGATTGGAGGTGAGAGACCAACAAAACTCCTTGTAATATCAAAGATGAACTGAAGGCAAAGATTATGGCAGCATCACCCCTTACATATGGCTACCTACCTGCCCAGACTGAAACCCCTTGATTATTATGTGTGGGGCAGAGTTGAGTGAGAGACCAACAAAACTCCTTGTAATATCAAAGATGAACTGAAGGCAAAGATTATGGCAGCACATCACCCCTTACATATGGCTACCTACCTGCCCAGACTGAAACCCCCCTTGATTATTATGTGTGTGGGGCAGAGTTGAGTGAGAGACCAACAAAACTCCTTGTAATATCAAAGATGAACTGAAGGCAAAGATTATGGCAGCACATCACCCCTTACATATGGCTACCTACTGCCCCAGACTGAAACCCCCTTGATTATTATGTGTGGGGCAGAGTTGAGTGAGAGACCAACAAAACTCCTTGTAATATCAAAGATGAACTGAAGGCAAAGATTATGGCAGCACATCACCCCTTACATATGGCTACCTACCTGCCCAGAATAGAAACCCCCGCAGGTTATTATGTGTGGGGCAGAGTTGAGTGAGGAACCAACAAAACTCCTTGTAATATCAAAGATGAACTGAAGGCAAGGATTATGGCAGCACATCACCCCTTACATATGGCTACCTACCTGTCCAGACTGAAACCCCCTTGATTATTATGTGTGGGGCAGAGTTGAGTGAGAGCCAACAAAACTCCTTGTAATATCAAAGATGAACCAAAGGAAGGCAAAGATTGTGGCAGCCGCCACCCTTACATATGGCTACCTACCACCTGCCCAGAATGAAACCCCCTTGATTATTATGTGTGGGGCAGAGTTGAGTGAGAGACCAACAAAACTCCTTGTAATATCAAAGATGAACTGAAGGCAAGGATTATGGCAGCACATCACCCCTTACATATGGCTACCTACCTGTCCAGACTGAAACCCCCTTGATTATTATGTGTGGGGCAGAGTTGAGTGAGAGACCAACAAAACTCCTTGTAATATCAAAGATGAACTGAAGGCAAAGATTATGGCAGCACATCACCTTACATATGGCTACCTACTGCCCAGAATGAAACCCCCCTTGATTATTATGTGTAGGGCAGAGTTGGTGAGAGACCAACAAAACTCCTTGTAATATCAAAGATGAACTGAAGGCAAGGATTATGGCAGCACATCACCCCTTACATATGGCTACCTACCTGTCAGACTGAAACCCCCTTGATTATTATGTGTGGGGCAGAGTTGAGTGAGAGACCAACAAAACTCCTTGTAATATCAAAGATGAACTGAAGGCAAAGTTATGGCAGCACATCACCCCTTACATATGGCTACCTACCTGCCCAGAATGAAACCCCCCTTGATTATTATGTGTGGGGCAGAGTTGAGTGAGAGACCAACAAAACTCCTTGTAATATCAAAGATGAACTGAAGGCAAAGATTATGGCAGCACATCACCCCTTACATATGGCTACCTACCTGTCCAGACTGAAACCCCATTGATTATTATGTGTGGGGCAGAGTTGAGTGAGAGACCAACAAAACTCCTTGTAATATCAAAGATGAACTGAAGGCAAAGATTATGGCAGCACATCACCCCTTACATATGGCTACCTACCTGTCAGACTGAAACCCCATTGATTATTATGTGTGGGGCAGAGTTGAGTGAGAGACCAACAAAACTCCTTGTAATATCAAAGATGAACTGAAGGCAAAGATTATGGCAGCACATCACCCCTTACATATGGCTACCTACCTGCCCAGACTGAAACCCCCTTGATTATTATGTGTGGGGCAGAGTTGAGTGAGGGCTTCCATAAAACTCCTTGTAATATGCTCAAAAAGATGAACCTAAAGCCAAAGATTATGGCAGCACATCACCCCTTACATATGGCTACCTACCTGTCCAGACTGAAACCCCATTGATTATTATGTGTGGGGCAGAGTTGAGTGAGAGACCAACAAAACTCCTTGTAATATCAAAGATGAACTGAAGGCAAAGATTATGGCAGCACATCACCCCTTACATATGGCTACCTACCTGCCCAGACTGAAACCCCCTTGATTATTATGTGTGGGGGCAGAGTTGGAGTGAGAGACCAACAAAACTCCTTGTAATATCAAAGATGAACTGAAGGCAAAGATTATGGCAGCACATCACCCCTTACATATGGCTACCTACCTGTCCAGACTGGAAACCCCATTGATTATTATGTGTGGGGCAGAGTTGAGTGAGAGACCAACAAAACTCCTTGTAATATCAAAGATGAACTGAAGGCAAAGATTATGGCAGCACATCACCCCTTACATATGGCTACCTACCTGCCCAGACTGAAACCCCCTTGATTATTATGTGTGGGGCAGAGTTGAGTGAGAGACCAACAAAAACTCCTTGTAATATCAAAGATGAACTGAAGGCAAAGATTATGGCAGCACATCACCCCTTACATATGGCTACCTACCTGTCCAGACTGAAACCCCATTGATTATTATGTGTGGGGCAGAGTTAAGTGAGAGACCAACAAAACTCCTTGTAATATCAAAGATGAACTGAAGGCAAAGATTATGGCAGCACATCACCCCTCCTTACATATGGCTACCTACCTGTCCAGACTGAAACCCCCTTGATTATTATGTGTGGGGCAGAGTTGAGTGAGAGACCAACAAAACTCCTTGTAATATCAAAGATGAACTGAAGGCAAAGATTATGGCAGCACATCACCCCTTACATATGGCTACCTACCTGTCCAGACTGAAACCCCATTGATTATTATGTGTGGGGCAGAGTTGAGTGAGAGACCAACAAAACTCCTTGTAATATCAAAGATGAACTGAAGGCAAAGATTATGGCAGCACATCACCCCTTACATATGGCTACCTACCTGCCCAGACTGAAACCCCATTGATTATTATGTGTGGGGCAGAGTTGAGTGAGAGACCAACAAAACTCCTTGTAATATCAAAGATGAACTGAAGGCAAAGATTATGGCAGCACATCACCCCTTACATATGGCTACCTACCTGCCCAGACTGAAACCCCATTGATTATTATGTGGGGCAGAGTTGAGTGAGAGACCAACAAAACTCCTTGTAATATCAAAGATGAACTGAAGGCAAAGATTATGGCAGCACATCACCCCTTACATATGGCTACCTACCTGCCCAGACTGAAACCCCCTTGATTATTATGTGTGGGGCAGAGTTGGTGAGGAGACCAACAAAACTCCTTGTAATATCAAAGATGAACTGAAGGCAAAGATTATGGCAGCACATCACCCCTTACATATGGCTACCTACCTGCCCAGACTGAAACCCCCTTGATTATTATGTGTGGGGCAGGATTGAGTGAAGACCAACAAAACTCCTCGTAATATCAAAGATGAACTGAAGGCAAAGATTATGGCAGCACATCACCCCTTACATATGGCTACCTACCTGCCCAGACTGAAACCCCTTGATTATTATGTGTGGGGCAGAGTTGAGTGGAGAGACCAACAAAACTCCTTGTAATATCAAAGATGAACTGAAGGTAAAGATTATGGCAGCACATCACCCCTTACATATGGCTACCTTACCTGTCCAGACTGAAACCCCCATTGATTATTATGTGTGGGCAGAGTGAGGGAGAGACCAACAAAACTCCTTGTAATATCAAAGATGAACGAAGGTAAGGATTATGGCAGCACATCACCCTTTACATATGGCTACCCACCTGCCCAGACTGAAACCCCCTTGATTATTATGTGGGTGAGTTGAGTGAGAGACCAACAAAACTCCTTGTAATATCAAAGATGAACTGAAGGCAGTGATTATGGCAGCACATCACCCCTTACATATGGCTACCTACCTGCCCAGACTGAAACCCCTTGATTATTATGTGTGGGGCAGAGTTGAGTGAGAGACCAACAAAACTCCTTGTAATATCAAAGATGAACTGAAGGCAAAGATTATGGCAGCACATCACCCCTTACATATGGCTACCTACCTGCCCAGACTGAAACCCCCTTGATTATTATGTGTGCAGAGTTGAGTGAGAGACCAACAAAATCCCTTGTAATATCAAAGATAAACTAAAGGCAAGGATTATGGCAGCACATCACCCCTTACATATGGCTACCTACCTGCCCAGACTGAAACCCCTGATTATTATGTGTGGGGCAGAGTTGAGGGAGAGACCAACAAACTCCTTGTAATATCAAAGATGAACTGAAGGCAAGGATTATGGCAGCACATCACCCCTTACATATGGCTACCTACCTGCCCAGACTGAAAACCCCCTTGATTATTATGTGTGGGGCAGAGTTGAGGGAGAGACCAACAAAACTCCTTGTAATATCAAAGATGAACTGGAAGGCAAGGATTATGGCAGCACATCACCCCTTACATATGGCTACCTACCTGCCCAGAATGAAACCCCCGATTATTATGTGTGGGTGAGTTGAGTGAGAGACCAACAAAACTCCTTGTAATATCAAAGATGAACTGAAGGCAAGGATTATGGCAGCACATCACCCCTTACATATGGCTACCTACCTGCCCAGACTGAAACCCCCTTGATTATGTGTGGGGCAGAGTTGAGTGAGAGACCAACAAAACTCCTTGTAATATCAAAGATGAACTGAAGGCAAGGATTATGGCAGCACATCACCCCTTACATATGGCTACCTACCTGCCCAGACTGAAACCCCTTGATTATTATGTGTGGGGCAGAGTTGAGTGAGAGACCAACAAAACTCTCAAAATATCAAAGATGAACTGAAGGCAAAGATTATGGCAGCACACATCACCCCTTACATATGGCTACCTACCTGCCCAGACTGAAACCCCCTTGATTATTATGTGGGTGGGAGTTGAGGGAGAGACCAACAAAACTCCTTGTAATATCAAAGATGAACTGAAGGCAAGGATTATGGCAGCACATCACCCCTTACATATGGCTACCTACCTGCCCAGACTGAAACCCCTTGATTATTATGTGTGGGGCAGAGTTGAGTGAGAGACCAACAAAACTCCTTGTAATATCAAAGATGAACTGAAGGCAAGGATTATGGCAGCACATCACCCCTTACATATGGCTACCTACCTGCCCAGAATGAAACCCCCTTGATTATTATGTGTGGGGCAGAGTTGAGGGAGAGACCAACAAAACTCCTTGTAATATCAAAGATGAACTGGAAGGCAAGGATTATGGCAGCACATCACCCCTTACATATGGCTACCTACCTGCCCAGACTGAAACCCCTTGATTATTATGTGGGGCAGAGTTGAGTGAGAGACCAACAAAATTCCTTGTAATATCAAAGATGAACTGAAGGCAAAGATTATGGCAGCACATCACCCTCACATATGGCTACCTACCTGCCCAGAATGAAACCCCCTTGATTATTATGTGTGGGGCAGAGTTGAGGGAGAGATCAACAAAACTCCTTGTAATATCAAAGATGAACTGGGCAAGTGATTATGGCAGCACATCACCCCTTACATATGGCTACCTACCTGCCCAGACTGAAACCCCTTGATTATTATGTGTGGGGCAGAGTTGGAGGAGAGACCAACAAAACTCCCTTGTAATATCAAAGATGAACTGAAGGCAAGGATTATGGCAGCAAGATCACCCTGCATATGGCTACCTACCTGCCCAGAATGAAAACCCCCTTGATTATTATGTGCGGGGGCAGAGTTGAGGAGAGACCAACAAAACTCCTTGTAATATCAAAGATGAACTAAAGGCAAGGATTATGGCAGCACATCACCCCTTACATATGGCTACCTACCTGCCCTGAATGAAACCCCTGATTATTATGTGTGGGAGTTGGAGTGAGAGACCAACAAACTCCTTGTAATATCAAAGATGAACTGAAGGCAAGGATTATGGCAGCACATCACCCCTTACATATGGCTACCTACCTGCCCAGAATGAAACCCCCTTGATTATTATGTGGGCAGAGTTATAGAGAGACCAACAAAATCCCTTGTAATATCAAAGATGAACTAAAGGCAAGGATTATGGCAGCACATCACCCTTACATAGCATACTCACCTGCCCAGAATGAAAACCCCTTGATTATTATGTGGGGCAGAGTTGAGTGAGAGACCAACAAAACTCCTTGTAATATCAAAGATGAACTGAAGGCAAAGATTATGGCAGCACATCACCCTCTACATATGGCTACCTACCTGCCCAGAATGAAACCCTTGATTATTATGTGGGGCAGAGTTGAGAGATCAACAAACCTTGTAATATCAAAGATGAACTGAAGGCAAGGATTATGGCAGCACATCACCCCTTACATATGGCTACCTACCTGCCCAGAGACTGAAACCCCTGATTATTATGTGTGGGGGCAGAGTTGAGTGAGAGACCAACAAAACTCCTTGTAATATCAAAGATGAACTGAAGGCATGATTATGGCAGCACATCACCCTCTACATATGGCTACCTACCTGCCCAGAATGAAACCCCCTTGATTATTATGTGTGGGGCAGAGTTGAGTGAGAGACCAACAAACTCCTTGTAATATCAAAGATGAACTGAAGGCAAGGATTATGGCAGCACATCACCCCTTACATATGGCTACCTACCTGCCCAGAATGAAACCCCTTGATTAGACATGGGGCAGAGTTGAGTGAGAGACCAACAAAACTCCTAATACTCACATTTTCTGAACTGAAGGCAAGGATTATGGCAGCACATCACCCCATATGGCTACCTACCTGTCCAGACTGAAAACCCCTTGATTATTATGTGTGGGGCAGAGTTGAGGGAGAGACCAACAAAACTCTCATTGTCAAAGAGGTAAACTAAAGGCAAGGATTATGGCAGCACATCACCCCTTACATATGGCTACCTACCTGTCCAGACTGAAACCCCATTGATTATTATGTGTGGGGCAGAGTTGAGTGAGAGACCAACAAAACTCCTTGTAATATCAAAGATGAACTGAAGGCAAGGATTATGGCAGCACATCACCCCTTACATATGGCTACCTACCTGTCCAGACTGAAACCCCCATTGATTATTATGTGTGGGGCAGAGTTGAGTGAGAGACCAACAACAAAACTCCTTGTAATATCAAAGATGAACTGAAGGCAAGGATTATGGCAGCACATCACCCCTTACATATGGCTACCTACCTGTCCAGACTGAAAACCCCATTGATTATTATGTGTGGGGCAGGAAAGCAGAGGAGAGACCAACAAAACTCCTTGTAATATCAAAGATGAACTGAAGGCAAGGATTATGGTGGCACATCACCCTTTACATATGGCTACCTACCTGCCCAGACTGAAACCCCATTGATTATTATGTGGGGCACAGTTGAGTGAGAGACCAACAAAACTCCTCTTGTAATATCAAGAGTGAACAAAGGGCAAGGATTATGGCAGCACATCACCCCCTTACATATGGCTACCTACCTGCCCAGAATGAAACCCCCCTTGATTATTATGTGTGGGGCAGAGTTGAGTGAGAGACCAACAAAACTCCTTGTAATATCAAAGATGAACTGAAGGCAAGGATTATGGCAGCACATCACCCCCCACATGGCTACCTACCTGCCCAGACTGAAACCCCATTGATTAAGGAAGAGGTGGGGCATGAAGGAGGGAGAGACCAACAAAACTCCCTTGTAATATCAAAGATAAACTAAAGGCAAGGATTATGGTGAAAAGAATATCACCCCTACATATGGCTACCTACCTGCCCAGAATGAAACCCCCTTGATTATTATGTGTGGGGCAGAGTTGATGAGAGACCAACAAAACTCCTGTAATATCAAAGATGAACTGAAGGCAAGGATTATGGCAGCACATCACCCCTTACATATGGCTACCTACCTGTCCAGACTGAAAAAACCCCTTGATGAGCGAGTGTGGGGCAGACAGGAGAGACCAACAAACTCCTTGTAATATCAAAGATAAACTAAAGGCAAGGATTATGGCAGCACATCACCCCTTACATGGCTATCACTCTCCAGACTGAAACCCCATTGATTATTATGTGGGGCAGAGTTGGAGTGAGAGACCAACAAAACTCCTTGTAATATCAAAGATGAACGAAGGCAAGGATTATGGCAGCACATCACCCCTTACATAGGCTACCTACCTGGCCAGACTGAAACCCCATTGATTATTATGTGTGGGCAGAGTTGAGTGAGAGACCAACAAACTCCTTGTAATATCAAAGATGAACTGAAGGCAAGGATTATGGCAGCACATCACCCCTTACATATGGCTACCTACCTGTCCAGACTGAAACCCCATTGATTATTATGTGTGGGGCAGAGTTGAGTGAGAGACCAACAAAACTCCTTGTAATATCAAAGATGCAGAACTGGAAGGCAAGGATTATGGCAGCAAATATTCACCTCACATATGGCTACCTACCTGTCCAGACTGAAACCCCCATTGATTATTATGTGTGGGGCAGAGTTGAGTGAGAGACCAACAAAACTCCTTGTAATATCAAAGATGAACTGAAGGCAAGGATTATGGCAGCACATCACCCCTTACATATGGCTACCTACCTGTCCAGACTGAAACCCCATTGATTATTATGTGTGGGGCAGAGTTGAGTGAGAGACCAACAAAACTCCTTGTAATATCAAAGATGAACTGAAGGCAAGGATTATGGCAGCACATCACCCCTTACATATGGCTACCTACCTGTCCAGACTGAAACCCATTGATTATTATGTGTGGGGCAGAGTTGAGGAGAGACCAACAAAACCTTGTAATATCAAAGATGAACTGGAAGGTATGATTATGGCAAAGCACATCACCCCCTATATATGGCTACCTACCTGTCCAGACTGAAACCCCTGATTATTATGTGTGGGGCAGAGTTGAGGGAGAGACCAACAAACTCCTTGTAATATCAAAGATAAACTAAAGGCAAGGATTATGGCAGCACATCACCCCTTACATATGGCTACCTACCTCTCCAGACTGAAACCCCATTGATTATTATGTGGGGCAGAGTTGAGGAGAGACCAACAAAACTCCTTGTAATATCAAAGATGAACTGAAGGCAAGGATTATGGCAGCATTGATCACACCTTTGCCATGGCTACCTACCTGTCCAGACTGAAACCCCATTGATTATTAGCGTGTGGGCAGAGTTGAGTGAGAGACCAACAAAACTCCTTGTAATATCAAAGATGAACTGAAGGCAAGGATTATGGCAGCACATCACCCCTTACATATGGCTACCTACCTGTCCAGACTGAAACCCCATTGATTATTATGTGTGGGGCAGAGTTGAGTGAGAGACCAACAAAAACTCCTTGTAATATCAAAGATGAACTGAAGGCAAGGATTATGGCAGCACATCACCCCTTACATATACCTACCTATTCAGACTGAACCCATTGATTATTATGTGTGGTGTGAGAGTTGAGTGAGAGACCAAACAAAACTCCTTGTAATATCAAAGATGAACTGAAGGCAAAGGGATTATGGCAGCACATCACCCCTTACATATGGCTACCTACCTGTCCAGACTGAAACCCCATTGATTATTATGTGTGGGGCAGAGTTGAGTGAGAGACCAACAAAACTCCTTGTAATATCAAAGATGAACTGCTGGGTGAAGGATTATGGCAGCACATCACCCCTTACATATGGCTACCTACCTGTCCAGACTGAAACCCCATTGATTATTATGTGGGGCAGAGTTGAGTGAGAGACCAACAAAACTCCTTGTAATATCAAAGATGAACTGAAGGCAAGGATTATGGCAGCACATCACCCCTTACATATGGCTACCTACCTGTCCAGACTGAACCCCCATTGATTACAAAAAGGCAGGAGTTGAGTGAGAGACCAACAAAACTCCTTGTAATATCAAAGATGAACTGAAGGCAAGGATTATGGCAGCACATCACCCCTTACATATGGCTACCTACCTGTCCAGACTGAAACCCCATTGATTATTATGTGTGGGGCAGAGTTGAGTGAGAGACCAAATGTAACCCTTGTAATATCAAAGATGAACTGAAGGCAAGGATTATGGCAGCACATCACCCCTTACATATGGCTACCTACCTGTCCAGACTAAAAACCATTGATTATTATGTGTGGGGCAGAGTCAAGGGAGAGACCAACAAAACTCCTTGTAATATCAAAGATGAACTGAAGGCAAGGATTATGGCAGCACATCACCCCACATATGGCTACCTACCTGTCCAGACTGAAACCCCATTGATTATTATGTGGGGCAGAGTTGGAGTGAGAGAGACCAACAAAACTCCTTTGTAATATCAAAGATGAACTGAAGGCAAGGATTATGGCAGCACATCACCCCTTACATATGGCTACCTACCTGTCCAGACTGAAACCCCATTGATTATTATGTGTGGGGCAGAGTTGAGTGAGAGACCAACAAAACTCCTTGTAATATCAAAGATGAACTGAAGGCAAGGATTATGGCAGCACATCACCCCTTACATATGGCTACCTACCTGTCCAGACTGAAACCCCATTGATTAGTTATGTGTGGGGCAGAGGCTGAGTGAGAGACCAACAAAACTCCTTGTAATATCAAAGATGAACTGAAGGCAAGGATTATGGCAGCACATCACCCCTTACATATGGCTACCTACCTGTCCAGACTGAAACCCCATTGATTATTATGTGTGGGGCAGAGTTGAGTGAGAGACCAACAAAACTCCTTGTAATATCAAAGATGAACTGAAGGCAAGGATTGCAGGCAGCACATCACCCCTTACATATGGCTACCTACCTGTCCAGACTGAAACCCCATTGATTATTATGTGTGGGGCAGAGTTGAGTGAGAGACCAACAAACTTCCTTGTAATATCAAAGATGAACTGAAGGCAAGGATTATGGCAGCACATCACCCCTTACATATGGCTACCTACCTGTCCAGACTGAAACCCCATTGATTATTATGTGTGGGGCAGAGTTGAGTGAGAGACCAACAAAATTCCTTGTAATATCAAAAGATGAACTGAAGGCAAGGATTATGCAGCACATCACCCCTTACATATGGCTGCCTCACCTGTCCAGACTGAAACCTTCATTGACACAGGTGGGGCAGAGTTGAGTGAGAGACCAACAAAACTCCTTGTAATATCAAAGATGAACTGGAAGGCAAGGATTATGGCAGACATCACCCCTTACATATGGCTACCTACCTGTCCAGACTGAAACCCCATTGATTATTATGTGTGGGGCAGAGCTGAGTGAGAGACCAACAAAACTCCTTGTAATATCAAAGATGAACTGAAGGCAAGGATTATGGCAGCACATCACCCCTTACATATGGCTACCTACCTGTCCAGACTGAAACCCCATTGATTATTATGTGTGGGGCAGAGTTGAGTGAGAGACCAACAAACTCCTTGTATTATCAAAGATGAACTGAAGGCAAGGATTATGGCAGCACATCACCCCTTACATATGGCTACCTACCTGTCCAGACTGAAACCCCATTGATTATTATGTGTGGGGCAGAGTTGAGGAGAGACCAACAAAACTCCTTGTAATATCAAAGATGAACTGAAGGCAAGGATTATGGCAGCACATCACCCTTACATATGGCTACCTACCTGTCCAGACTGAAACCCCATTGATTATTATGTGTGGGGCAGAGTTGAGTGAGAGACCTCAACAAAACCTGTAATATCAAAGATGAACTGAAGGCAAGGATTATGGCAGCACATCACCCCTTACATATGGCTACCTACCTGTCCAGACTGAAACCCTCATTGATTATTATGTGTGGGGCAGAGTTGAGTGAGAGACCAAACAAAACTCCTTGTAATATCAAAGATGAACTGAAGGCAAGGATTATGGCAGCACATCACCCCTTACATATGGCTACCTACCTGTCCAGACTGAAACCCCATTGATTATTATGTGGGGCAGAGTTGAGTGAGAGACCAACAAAACTCCTTGTAATATCAAAGATGAACTGAAGGCAAGGATTATGGCAGCACATCACCCCTTACATATGGCTACCTACCTGTCCAGACTGAAACCCCATTGATTATTATGTGTGGGGCAGAGTTGAGGAGAGACCAACAAAACTCCTTGTAATATCAAAGATGAATCTGGAAGGCATGATTATGGCAGCACATCACCCCTTACATATGGCTACCTACCTGTCCAGACTGAAACCCCATTGATTATTATGTGTGGGGCAGAGTTGAGGGAGAGACCAACAAAACTCCTTGTAATATCAAAGATGAACTGGAAGGCAAGGATTATGGCAGCACATCACCCTTACATATGGCTACCTACCTGTCCAGACTGAAACCCCATTGATTATGTGTGGGGCAGAGTTGAGGGAGAGACCAACAAAACTCCTTGTAATATCAAAGATGAACTGAAGGCAAGGATTATGGCAGCACATCACCCCTTACATATGGCTACCTACCTGTCCAGACTGAAACCCCATTGATTATTATGTGGGGCAGAGTTGAGGGAGTGAGACCAACAAAACTCCTTGTAATATCAAAGATGAACTGAAGGCAAGGATTATGGCAGCACATCACCCTTACATATGGCTACCTACCTGTCCAGACTGAAACCCCATTGATTATTGTGTGTGGGGCAGAGTTGAGGGAGAGACCAACAAAACTCCTTGTACATCAAAGATGAACTGAAGGTAAGGACATGGCAGCACATCACCCCTTACATATGGCTACCTACCTGTCCAGACTGAAACCCCATTGATTATTATGTGGGGCAGAGTTGAGGGAGAGACCAACAAAACTCCTTGTAATATCAAAGATGAACTGAAGGTATGATTATGGCAGCACATCACCCCTTACATATGGCTACCTACCTGTCCAGACTGAAACCCCATTGATTATTATGTGTGGGGCAGAGTTGAGGGAGAGACCAACAAAACTCCTTGTAATATCAAAGATGAACTGAAGGCAAGCATTATGGCAGCACATCACCCCTTTTACATATGGCTACTCACCTGTCCAGACTGAAACCCCATTGATTATTATGTGTGGGGCAGAGTTGAGGGAGAGACCAACAAAACTCCTTGTAATATCAAAGATGAACTGAAGGCAAGGATTAAGTGGCAGCACATCACCCCTTACATATGGCTACCTACCTGTCCAGACTGAAACCCCATTGATTATTATGTGTGGGGCAGAGCTGAGGGAGAGACCAACAAAACTCCTTGTAATATCAAAGATGAACTGAAGGCAAGGATTATGGCAGCACATCACCCCTTACATATGGCTACCTACCTGTCCAGACTGAACCCCATTGATTATTATGTAAGGCAGGAGTTGAGTGAGAGACCAACAAAACTCCTTGTAATATCAAAGATGAATGAAGGCAAGGATTATGGCAGCACATCACCCCTTACATAGCTACCTACCTGTCCAGACTGAAACCCCATTGATTATTATGTGTGGGGCAGAGTTGAGTGAGAGACCAACAAAACTCCTTGTAATATCAAAGCATGAACTGAAGGCAAGGATTATGGCAGCACATCACCCCTTACATATGGCTACCTACCTGTCCAGACTGAAACCCCATTGATTATTATGTGGGGCAGAGTTGAGTGAGAGACCAACAAACTCCTTGTAATATCAAAGATGAACTGAAGGCAAGGATTATGGCAGCACATCACCCCTTACATATGGCTACTACCTGTCCAGACTGAAACCCCATTGATTGTTATGTGTGGGGCAGAGTTGAGGGAGAGACCAACAAAACTCCTTGTAATATCAAAGATGAACTGAAGGCAAGGATTATGGCAGCACATCACCCCTTACATATGGCTACCTACCTGTCCAGACTGGAACCCCATTGATTATTATGTGTGGGGCAGAGTTGAGTGAGAGACCAACAAAATCCCTTGTAATATCAAAGATGAACTGGAAGGCAAGGATTATGGCAGCACATCACCCCTTACATATGGCTACTCTACCTGTCCAGACTGAAACCCCATTGATTATTATGTGTGGGGCAGAGTTGAGTGAGAGACCAACAAAACTCCTTGTAATATCAAAGATGAACTGAAGGCAAGGATGGCACATCACCCCTTACATATGGCTACCTACTCTGTCCAGACTGAAACCCCATTGATTATTATGTGTGGGGCAGAGTTGAGGGAGTAGAGACCACCAAACTCCTTGTAATATCAAAGATGAACTGAAGGCAAGGATTATGGCAGCACATCAATTCTTACATATGGCTACCTACCTGTCCAGACTGAAACCCCATTGATTATTATGTGTGGGGCAGAGTTGAGGGAGAGACCAACAAACTCCTTGTAATATCAAAGATGAACTGAAGGCAAGGATTATGGCAGCACATCACCCTTACATATGGCTACCTACCTGTCCAGACTGAAACCCCATTGATTATTATGTGCAAGAGAGTTGAGGGAGAGACCAAGCGAAACTCCTTGTAATATCAAAGATGAACTGAAGGTAAA
>JBBBDQ010016205.1:0-19480 GCA_037127315.1 Ascarosepion bandense | reverse complement strand
CCTCTATTTTTATATTGACCATCAAACATAATAATTAATAATAAATATTCATTGCTCTATTTTTATATTGACCATCTATCATAATAATAAATAATAAATATTCATTGCTCTATTTTTATATTGACCATCAAACATAATAATAAATAATAAATATTCATTGCTCTATTTTTATATTGACCATCTAACATAATAATTAATAATAAATATTCATTGATCTATTTTTATATTGACCATCAAACATACGGCAACAACAAATATTCATTGCTCTATTTTATATTGACCATCTAACATAATAATTAATAATAAATATTCATTGCTCTATTTTTATATTGACCATCTAATATAATAATTAATAATAAATATTCATTGCTCTATTTTTATATTGACCATCAAACATAATAATTAATAATAAATATTCATTGCTCTTATTTTTATATTGACCAATTCAATATAATAATTAATAATAAATATTCATTGCTCTATTTTTATATTGACCATCTTAACATAATAATTAATAATAACATTCATTGCTCTCTATTTTATATTGACCATCTAACATAATAATTAATAATAAATATTCATTGCTCTATTTTTATATTGACCATCTAATATAATAATTAATAATAAAATATTCATTGGTTTCGTATTTTTATATTGACCATCTAACATAATAATTGTATTAATAAAATATTCATTGCTCTATTTTTATATTGACCATCAAACATAATAATAAATAATAAATATTCATTGCCTTTGTCTTTATATTGACCATCTAACATAATAATTAATATTAAATATTCATTGCTCTATTTTTATATTGACCATCTAATTTTTCAATAATTAATAATAAAATATTCATTGCTCTATTTTTATATTTAATTCAACAAAACATATTAATAAATAATAAATATTCATTGTTTCATTTTTATATTGACCATCTAACATAATAATTAATAATAACATTCATTGCTCTGTTTTATTGACCATCTAACATAATAATTAATAATAAATATTCATTGCTCTATTTTTTTTATACTGACCATCTAACATAATAATTAATAATAAATATTCATTGCTCTATTTTTATATTGACCATCTAACATATTAATTAATAATAAATATTCATTGCTCTATTTTTCTTATATTGACCATCAAAACATAATAATAAATAATAAATATTCCCATTGCTCTATTTTTATATTGACCGCCTAACATAATAATTAATAATAAATATTCATTGCTCTATTTTTATATTGACCATCTAACATAATAATTAATAATAAATATTCATTGCTCTATTTTTATATTGACCATCTAACATAATAATTAATAATAAATATTCATTGCTCTATTTTTATATTGACCATCTAACATAATAATTAATAATAAATATTCATTGCTCTATTTTTATATTGACCATCTAACATAATAATTAATAATAAATATTCATTGCTCTATTTTATATTGACCATCAAACATAATAATAATAATAAATATTCATTGCTCTATTTTTTATATTGACCATCTAACATAATAATTAATAATAAATATTCATTGCTCTATTTTTATATTGACCATCAAACATAATAATTAATAATAAATATTCATTGCTCTATTTTTTATATTGACCATCTAACATAATAATTAATAATAAATATTCATTGCTCTATTTTTATATTGACCATCAAACATAATAATAAATAATAAATATTCATTGCTCTATTTTTATATTGACCATCTAACATAATAATTAATAATAAATATTCATTGCTCTATTTTTATATTGACCATCTAACATAATAATTAATAATAAATATTCATTGCTCTATTTTTATATTGACCATCTAACATAATAATTAATAATAAATATTCATTGCTCATTTTTATATTGACCATCTAACATAATAATTAATAATAAATATTCATTGCTCTATTTTTATATTGACCATCTAACATTACCCAATAATAAATATTCATTGCTCTATTTTTATATTGACCATCAAACATAATAATAAATAATAAAATATTCATTGCTCTATTTTTATATTGACCATCTAACATAATAATTAATAATAAAATATTCATTGCTCTATTTTTATATTGACCATCTAACATAATAATTAATAATAAATATTCATTGCTCTATTTTTATATTGACCATCTAACATAATAATTAATAATAAATATTCATTGCTCTATTTTTTATATTGACCATCTAACATAATAATTAATAATAAATATTCATTGCTCTATTTTTTATATTGACCATCAAACATAATAATAAATAATAAATATTCATTGCTCTATTTTATATTGACCATCAAACATAATAATTAATAATAAATATTCATTGCTCTATTTTTATATTGACCATCTAACATAATAATTAATAATAAATATTCATTGCTCTATTTTATATTGACCATCAAACATAATAATAATAAATAATAAATATTCATTGCTCTATTTTATATTGACCATCAAACATAATAATTAATAATAAATATTCATTGCTCTATTTTATATTGACCATCTAACATAATAATTAATAATAAATATTCATTGCTCTATTTTTATATTGACCATCAAACATAATAATAAATAATAAATATTCATTGCTCATTTTTTATATTGACCATCTAACATAATAATTAATAATAAATATTCATTGCTCTATTTTTATATTGACCATCAAACACAATAATAAATAATAAATATTCATTGCTCTATTTTTATATTGACCATCTAACATAATAATTAATAATAAATATTCATTGCTCTATTTTTTTATATTGACCATCTAACATAATAATTAATAATAAATATTCATTGCTCTATTTTTATATTGACCACTCAATATAATATTAAATAAATATTCATTGCTCTATTTTTATATTGACCATCTAACATAACAATAAATAATAAATATTCATTGCTCTATTTTTATATTGACCATCTAACATAATAATTAATAATAAATATTCATTGCTCTATTTTTATATTGACCATCAAACATAATAATAAATAATAAATATTCATTGCTCTATTTTTATATTGACCATCTAACATAATAATTAATAATAAATATTCATTGCTCTATTTTTATATTGACCATCAAACATAATAATTAATAATAAATATTCATTGCTCTATTTTTATATTGACCATCTAACATAATAATTAATAATAAATATTCATTGCTCTATTTTTATATTGACCATCAAACATAATAATAAATAATAAATATCTACGGTTTCATTTTTATATTGACCATCTAACATAATAATTAATAATAAATATCTATTGCTCTATTTTTATATTGACCATCTAACATAATAATTAATAATAAATATTCATTGCTCTATTTTTATATTGACCATCAAACATAATAATTAATAATAAATATTCATTGCTCTATTTTTATATTGACCATCTAACATAATAATTAATAATAAATATTCATTGCTCTATTTTTATATTGACCATCTAACATAATAATAAATAATAAATATTCATTGCTCTATTTTATATTGACCATCTAACATAATAATTAATAATAAATATTCATTGCTCTATTTTTATATTGACCATCAAACATAATAATTAATAATAAATATTCATTGCTCTATTTTTATATTGACCATCTAACATAATAATTAATAATAAATATTCATTGCTCTATTTTTATATTGACCATCAAACATAATAATTAATAATAAATATTCATTGATCTATTTTTATATTGACCATCAAACATAATAATAAATAATAAATATTCATTGCTCTATTTTTATATTGACCATCAAACATAATAATTAATAATAAATATTCATTGCCTATTTTTATATTGACCATCTAACATAATAATTAATAATAAATATTCATTGCTCTATTTTTATATTGACCATCTAACATAATAATTAATAATAAATATCTATTGCCTTCTCCGTTTTTTATATTGACCATCAAACATAATAATTAATAATAAATATTCATTGATCTATTTTTATATTGACCATCAAACATAATAATAAATAATAAATATTCATTGCTCTATTTTTATATTGACCATCAAACATAATAATTAATAATAAATATTCATTGATCTATTTTTATATTGACCATCAAACATAATAATAAATAATAAATATTCATTGCTCTATTTTTATATTGACCATCTAATATAATAATTAATAATAAATATTCATTGCTCTATTTTTTTATATTGACCATCAAACATAATAATAAATAATAAATATTCATTGCTCTATTTTTATATTGACCATCTAACATAATAATTAATAATAAATATTCATTGCTCTATTTTTATATTGACCATCAAACACAATAATAAATAATAAATATTCATTGCTCTATTTTTATATTGACCATCTAACATAATAATTAATAATAAATATTCATTGCTCTATTTTTATATTGACCATCAAACATAATAATAAATAATAAATATTCATTGCTCTATTTTTTATATTGACCATCAAACATAATAATTAATAATAAATATTCATTGATCTATTTTTTATATTGACCATCAAACATAATAATAAATAAATATTCATTGCTCTATTTTTTTATATTGACCATCTAACATAATAATTAATAATAAATATTCATTGCTCTATTTTTATATTGACCATCAAACATAATAATAAATAATAAATATTCATTGCTCTATTTTTATATTGACCATCTAACATAATAATAAATAATAAATATTCATTGCTCTATTTTTATATTGACCATCAAACATAATAATAAATAATAAATATTCATTGCTCTATTTTTATATTGACCATCAAACATAATAATAAATAATAAATATTCATTGCTCTATTTTTATATTGACCATCAAACATAATAATTAATAATAAATATTCATTAAGCCTCCATTTTTATATTGACCATCAAACATAATAATAAATAATAAATATTCATTGCTCTATTTTTATATTGACCATCAAACATAATAATAAATAATAAATATTCATTGCTCTATTTTTTATATTGACCATCAAACATAATAATAAATAATAAATATTCATTGCTCTATTTTTATATTGACCATCAAACATAATAATAAATAATAAATATTCATTGCTCTATTTTTATATTGACCATCAAACATAATAATAAATAATAAATATTCATTGCTCTATTTTTATATTGACCATCAAACATAATAATAAATACAATATTCATTGCTCTATTTTTATATTGACCATCTAACATAATAATTAATAATAAATATTCATTGCTCTATTTTTATATTGACCATCAAACATAATAATAAATAATAAATATTCATTGCTCTCATTTTTATATTGACCATCTAACATAATAATTAATAATAAATATTCATTGGTTTATTTTTTATATTGACCATCAAACATAATAATAAATAAATATTCATTGCTCTATTTTATATTGACCATCAAACATAATAATTAATAATAAATATTCATTGATCTATTTTTATATTGACCATCAAACATAATAATAAATAATAAATATTCATTGCTCTATTTTTATATTGACCATCTAATACAATAATTAATAATAAATATTCATTGCTCTATTTTTTATATTGACCATCAAACATAATAATAAATAATAAATATTCATTGCTCTATTTTTATATTGACCATCAAACATAATAATTAATAATAAATATTCATTGATCTATTTTTATATTGACCATCAAACATAATAATAAATAATAAATATTCATTGCTCTATTTTTATATTGACCATCAAACATAATAATTAATAATAAATATTCATTGCTCTATTTTTGTATTGACCATCAAACATAATAATTAATAAATATTCATTGATCTATTTTTATATTGACCATCAAACATACTAACAAATAATAAAATATTCATTGCTCTATTTTTATATTGACCATCAAACATAATAATTAATAATAAATATTCATTGCTCTATTTTTATATTGACCATCTAACATAATAATTAATAATAAATATTCATTGCTCTATTTTTATATTGACCATCAAACATAATAAAGAAATTAATAATAAATATTCATTGATTCATTTTTATATTGACCATCAAAACATAATAATAAATAATAAATATTCATTGCTCTATTTTTATATTGACCATCAAACATAATAATTAATAATAAATATTCATTGATCTATTTTTATATTGACCATCTAACATAATAATTAATAATAAATATTCATTGCTCTATTTTTATATTGACCATCAAACATAATAATTAATAATAAATATTCATTGCTCTATTTTTATATTGACCATCAAACATAATAATAATAAATATTCATTGCTCTATTTTTATATTGACCATCTAACATAATAATAAATAATAAATATTCATTGCTCTATTTTTATATTGACCATCTAACATAATAATAAATAATAATATTCATTGCTCTATTTTTATATTGACCATCTAACATAATAATAAATAATAAATATTCATTGCTCTATTTTTATATTGACCATCAAACATAATAATAAATAATAAATATTCATTGCTCTATTTTTATATTGACCATCTAACATAATAATTAATAATAAATATTCATTGATCTATTTTTATATTGACCATCAAACATAATAATAATAAATAATAAATATTCATTGCTCTATTTTTATATTGACCATCTAACATAATAATTAATAATAAATATTCATTGCTCTATTTTTTATATTGACCATCAAACATAATAATAAATAATAAATATTCATTGCTCTATTTTTATATTGACCATCTAACATAATAATAAATAATAAATATTCATTGCTCTATTTTTATATTGACCATCTAACATAATAATAAATAATAAATATTCATTGCTCTATTTTTATATTGACCATCTAACATAATAATTAATAATAAATATTCATTGCTCTATTTTTTATATTGACCATCAAACATAATAATTAATAATAAATATTCATTGCTCTATTTTATATTGACCATCTAACTAAATAATAAATATTCATTGCTCTATTTTTATATTGACCATCAAACATAATAATTAATAATAAATATTCACGTTTCATTTTTTATATTGACCATCAAACATAATAATTAATAATAAATATTCATTGCTCTATTTTTATATTGACCATCAAACATAATAATTAATAATAAATATTCATTGCTCTATTTTTATATTGACCATCTAACTAAATAATAAATATTCATTGCTCTATTTTTATATTGACCATCAAACATAATAATTAATAATAAATATTCATTGCTCTATTTTTATATTGACCATCAAACATAATAATTAATAATAAATATTCATTGTTCTTATTTTTATATTGACCATCAAACATAATAATAAATAATAAATATTCATTGCTCTATTTTTATATTGACCATCTAACATAATAATTAATAATAAATATTCATTGCTCTATTTTTATATTGACCATCAAACATAATAATTAATAATAAATATTCATTGCTCTATTTTTATATTGACCATCCAACATAATAATTAATAATAAATATTCATTGCTCTATTTTATATTGACCATCTAACATAATAATTAATAATAAATATTCATTGCTCTATTTTTATATTGACCATCAAACATAATAATTAATAATAAATATTCATTGATCTATTTTTATATTGACCATCTAACATAATAATTAATAATAAATATTCATTGCTCTATTTTTATATTGACCATCAAACATAATAAATAATAAATATTCATTGCTCTATTTTTATATTGACCATCAAACATAATAATTAATAATAAATATTCATTGCTCTATTTTTATATTGACCATCTAACATAATAATTAATAATAAATATTCATTGCTCTATTTTTATATTGACCATCTAACATAATAATTAATAATAAATATTCATTGCTCTATTTTTATATTGACCATCTAACTTAATCATAAATAATAAATATTCATTGCTCTATTTTTATATTGACCATCTAACATAATAATAAATAAATATTCATTGCTCTATTTTTATATTGACCATCAAACATAATAATAAATAATAAATATTCATTGCTCTATTTTTATATTGACCATCTAACATAATAATTAATAATAAATATTCATTGCCTCATTTTTATATTGACCATCTAACATCATAATAATAAATAATAAATATTCATTGCTCTATTTTTATATTGACCATCTAACATAATAATTAATAATAAATATTCATTGCTCTATTTTTATATTGACCATCAAACATAATAATAAATAATAAATATTCATTGCTCTATTTTTATATTGACCATCAAACATAATAATTAATAATAAATATTCATTGCTCTATTTTTATATTGACCATCTAACATAATAATTAATAATAAATATTCATTGCTCTATTTTTATATTGACCATCAAACATAATAATAAATAATAAATATTCATTGCTCTATTTTTATATTGACCATCTAACATAATAATTAATAATAAATATTCATTGTTTCATTTTTATATTGACCATCAAACATAATAATAAATAATAAATATTCATTGCTCTATTTTTATATTGACCATCTAACATAATAATTAATAATAAATATTCATTGCTCTATTTTTATATTGACCATCAAACATAATAATTAATAATAAATATTCATTGCTCTATTTTTATATTGACTATCAAACATAATAATAAATAATAAATATTCATTGCTCTATTTTTATATTGACCATCAAACATAATAATTAATAATAAATATTCATTGCTCATTTTTATATTGACCATCAAACATAATAATTAATAATAAATATTCATTGCTCTATTTTTATATTGACCATCAAACATAATAATAAATAATAAATATTCATTGCTCTATTTCTTTATATTGACCATCTAACATAATAATTAATAATAAATATTCATTGCTCTATTTTTATATTGACCATCTAACATAATAATTAATAATAAATATTCATTGTTCTATTTTTATATTGACCATCAAACATAATAATTAATAATAAATATTCATTGCTCTATTTTTATATTGACCATCAAACATAATAATTAATAATAAATATTCATTGCTCTATTTTTATATTGACCATCAAACATAATAATAAATAATAAATATTCATTGCTCTATTTTTATATTGACCATCTAACATAATACCTTCAATAATAACATTCATTGCTCTATTTTTATATTGACCATCTAACATAATAATTAATAATAAATATTCATTGCTCTATTTTTATATTGACCATCAAACATAATAATTAATAATAAATATTCATTGCTCTATTTCTTTTTTATATTGACCATCTAACATAATAATAAATAATAAATATTCATTGCTCTATTTTTATATTGACCATCTAACATAATAATTAATAATACAATATTCATTGCTCTATTTTTATATTGACCATCTAACATAATAATTAATAATAAATATCTTTATTGCTCTATTTTTATATTGACCATCTAACATAATAATTAATAATAAATATTCATTGCTCTATTTTTATATTGACCATCTAACATAATAATTAATAATAATAAATATTCATTGCTCTATTTTTATATTGACCATCTAACATAATAATTAATAATAAATATTCATTGCTCTATTTTTATATTATTCATCTAACATAATAATTAATAATAAATATTCATTGCTCTATTTTTATATTGACCATCTAACATAATAATTAATAATAAATATTCATTGCTCTATTTTTATATTGACCATCTAACATAATAATTAATAATAAATATTCATTGCTCTATTTTTATATTGACTATCAAACATAATAATTAATAATAAATATTCATTGCTCTATTTTTATATTGACCATCAAACATAATAATTAATAATAAATATTCATTGATCTATTTTTATATTGACCATCAAACATAATAATAAATAATAAATATTCATTGCTCTATTTTTATATTGACCATCTAACATAATAATTAATAATAAATATTCATTGCTCTATTTTTATATTGACCATCTAACATAATAATTAATAATAAAATATTCATTGCTCTATTTTTATATTGACCATCAAACATAATAATTAATAATAAATATTCATTGTCGCATTTTTATATTGACCATCTAACATAATAATTAATAATAAATATTCATTGCTCTATTTTTATATTGACCATCTAACATAATAATTAATAATAAATATTCATTGCTCTATTTTTATATTGACCATCTAACATAATAACTAATAATAAATATTCATTGCTCTATTTTTATATTGACCATCAAACATAATAATAAATAATAAATATTCATTGCTCTATTTTTATATTGACCATCAAACATAATAATAAATAATAAATATTCATTGCTCTATTTTTATATTGACCATCAAACATAATAATAAATAATAAAATATTCATTGCTCTATTTTTATATTGACCATCTAACATAATAATTAATAATAAATATTCATTGGATTCATTTTTATATTGACCATCAAACATAATAATAAAATAATAAATATTCACGCTGTTTCTATTTTTATATTGACCATCTAACATAATAATAAATAATAAATATTCATTGCTCTATTTTTATATTGACCATCTAACATAATAATAAATAATAAATATTCATTGCTCTATTTTTATATTGACCATCTAACATAATAATAAATAATAAATATTCATTGCTCTATTTTTATATTGAATTCATCAAACATAATAATAAATAATAAATATTCATTGCTCTATTTTTATATTGACCATCTAACATAATAATTAATAATAAATATTCATTGATCTATTTCTTTATATTGATCTATCAAACATAATAATAAATAATAAATATTCATTGCTCTATTTTTATATTGACCATCTTACATAATAATTAATAATAAATATTCATTGCTCTATTTTTATATTGACCATCTAACATAATAATTAATAATAAATATTCATTGCTCTATTTTTATATTGACCATCAAACATAATAATTAATAATAAATATTCATTGCTCTATTTTTATATTGACCATCTAACATAATAATTAATAATAAATATTCATTGCTCTATTTTTATATTGACCATCTAACATAATAATTAATAATAAATATTCATTGCTCTATTTTTATATTGACCATCAAACATAATAATTAATAATAAATATTCATTGCTCATTTTTATATTGACCATCTAACATAATAATTAATAATAAATATTCATTGCTCTATTTTTATATTGACCATCTAACATAATAATTAATAATAAATATTCATTGCTCTATTTTTTATATTGACCATCAAACATAATAATTAATAATAAATATTCATTGCTCTATTTTTATATTGACCATCTAACATAATAATTAATAATAAATATTCATTGCTCTATTTTTATATTGACCATCAAACATAATAATAACAATAAATATTCATTGCTCTATTTTTATATTGACCATCAAACATAATAATTAATAATAAATATTCATTGCTCTATTTTTATATTGACCATCTAACATAATAATTAATAATAAATATTCATTGCTCTATTTTTATATTGACCATCAAACATAATAATAAATAATAAATATTCATTGCTCTATTTTTATATTGACCATCAAAATTATTAATAATTAATAATAAATATTCATTGCTCTATTTTTATATTGACCATCTAACATAATAATTAATAATAAATATTCATTGCTCTATTTTTATATTGACCATCAAACATAATAATAAATAATAAATATTCATTGCTCTATTTATATTGACCATCTAACATAATAATTAATAATAAATATTCATTGCTCTATTTTTATATTGACCATCTAACATAATAATAAATAATAATATTCATTGCTCTATTTTTATATTGACCATCTAACATAATAATTAATAATAAATATTCATTGATCTATTTTTATATTGACCATCTAACATAATAATTAATAATAAATATTCATTGCTCTATTTTTATATTGACCATCTAACACAATAATTAATAATAAATATTCATTGCTCTATTTTTATATTGAATTCATCTAACATAATAATTAATAATAAATATTCATTGATCTATTTTTATATTGACCATCAAACATAATAATTAATAATAAATATTCATTGCTCTATTTTTATATTGACCATCTAACATAATAATTAATAATAAATATTCATTGCTCTATTTTTATATTGACCATCAAACATAATAATTAATAATAAATATTCATTGATCTATTTTTATATTGACCATCAACATAATAATAAATAATAAATATTCATTGCTCTATTTTTATATTGACCATCAAACATAATAATTAATAATAAATATTCATTGCTCTATTTTTATATTGACCATCTAACATAATAATTAATAATAAATATTCATTGCTCTATTTTATATTGACCATCTAACATAATAATTAATAATAAATATTCATTGCTCTATTTTTATATTGACCATCAAACATAATAATTCAATAATAAATATTCATTGATCTATTTTTTATATTGACCATCAAACATAATAATAAATAATAAATATTCATTGCTCTATTTTTATATTGACCATCTAACATAATAATTAATAATAAATATTCATTGCTCTATTTTTATATTGACCATCAAACATAATAATTAATAATAAATATTCATTGCTCTATTTTTATATTGACCATCAAACATAATAATTAATAATAAATATTCATTGATCTATTTTTATATTGACCATCAAACATAATAATAATAATAAATATTCATTGCTCTATTTTTATATTGACCATCTAACATAATAATTAATAATAAATATTCATTGCTCTATTTTTATATTGACCATCTAACATAATAATTAATAATAAATATTCATTGTTCTATTTTTATATTGACCATCTAACATAATAATTAATAATAAATATTCATTGCTCTATTTTTATATTGACCATCTAACATAATAATTAATAATAAATATTCATTGCTCTATTTTATATTGACCATCTAACATAATAATTAATAATAAATATTCATTGCTCTATTTTTATATTGACCATCTAACATAATAATTAATAATAAATATTCATTGCTCTATTTTTATATTGACCATCTAACATAATAATTAATAATAAATATTCATTGCTCTATTTTTATATTGACCATCTAACATAATAATAAATAATAAATATTCATTGCTCTATTTTTATATTGACCATCTAACATAATAATTAATAATAAATATTCATTGCTCTATTTTTATATTGACCATCTAACATAATAATAAATAATAAATATTCATTGCTCTATTTTTATATTGACCATCTAACATAATAATTAATAAATATTCATTGCTCTATTTTTATATTGACCATCTAACATAATAATTAATAATAAATATTCATTGCTCTATTTTTATATTGACCATCTAACATAATAATTAATAATAAATATTCATTGCTCTATTTTTATATTGACCATCTAACATAATAATAAATAATAAATATTCATTGCTCTATTTTTATATTGACCATCTAACATAATAATTAATAATAAATATTCATTGCTCTATTTTTATATTGACCATCAAACATAATAATTAATAATAAATATTCATTGATCTATTTTTATATTGACCATCAAACATAATAATAAATAATAAATATTCATTGCTCTATTTTTATATTGACCATCTAACATAATAATTAATAATAAATATTCATTGCCTATTTTTATATTGACCATCAAACATAATAATTAATAATAAATATTCATTGCTCTATTTTTATATTGACCATCAAACATAATAATTAATAATAAATATTCATTGATCTATTTTTATATTGACCATCAAACATAATAATAAATAATAAATATTCATTGCTCTATTTTTATATTGACCATCTAACATATTAATTAATAATAAATATTCATTGCTCTATTTTTATATTGACCATCTAACATAATAATTAATAATAAATATTCATTGCTCTATTTTTATATTGACCATCTAACATAATAATTAATAATAAATATTCATTGCTCTATTTTTATATTGACCATCTAACATAATAATTAATAATAAATATTAATTAAGCTCTATTTTTATATTGACCATCCAACATAATAATTAATAATAAATATTCATTGCTCTATTTTTATATTGACCATCTAACATAATAATTAATAATAATACAGTTTGTATTCATTGCTCTATTTTTATATTGACCATCTAACATAATAATTAATAATAAATATCTATTGCTCTATTTTTATATTGACCATCTAACATAATAATAAATAATAAATATTCATTGCTCTATTTTTATATTGACCATCTAACATAATAATTAATAATAAATATTCATTGCTCTATTTTTATATTGACCATCTAACATAATAATTAATAATAAATATTCATTGCTCTATTTTTATATTGACCATCTAACATAATAATTAATAATAAAATATTCATTGCTCTATTTTTATATTGACCATCTAACATAATAATTAATAATAAATATTCATTGCTCTATTTTTATATTGACCATCTAACATAATAATTAATAATAAACATTCATTGCTCTATTTTTATATTGACCATCTAACATAATAATTAATAATAAATATTCATTGCTCTATTTTATATTGACCATCTACAATAATTAATAATAAATATTCATTGCTCTATTTTTTATATTGACCATCTAACATAATAATTAATAATAAATATTCATTGTCTATTTTTATATTGACCATCTAACATAATAATTAATAATAAATATTCATTGTTCTCATTTTTATATTGACCATCTAACATAATAATTAATAATAAATATTCATTGCTCTATTTTTATATTGACCATCTAACATAATAATTAATAATAAATATTCATTGATCTATTTTTATATTGACCATCAAACATAATAATTAATAATAAATATTCATTGATCTATTTTTATATTGACCATCAAACATAATAATAAATAATAAATATTCATTGCTCTATTTTTATATTGACCATCTAACATAATAATTAATAATAAATATTCATTGCTCTATTTTTATATTGACCATCTAACATAATAATTAATAATAAATATTCATTGCTCTATTTTTATATTGACCATCAAACATAATAATTAATAATAAATATTCATTGCTCTATTTTTATATTGACCATCTAACATAACAATTAATAATAAATATTCATTGATCTATTTTTATATTGACCATCAAACATAATAATTAATAATAAATATTCATTGCTCTATTTTTATATTGACCATCTAACATAATAATAAATAATAAATATTCATTGCTCTATTTTTATATTGACCATCAAACATAATAATTAATAATAAATATTCATTGCTCTATTTTTATATTGACCATCTAACATAATAATAAATAATAAATATTCATTGCTCTATTTTTATATTGACCATCTAACATAATAATTAATAATAAATATTCATTGATCTATTTTTATATTGACCATCAAACATAATAATTAATAATAAATATTCATTGGTTTATATTTTTTATATTGACCATCAAACATAATAATTAATAATAACATTCATTGCTCTATTTTTATATTGACCATCTAACATAATAATAAATAATAAATATTCATTGTTCTATTTTTATATTGACCATCTAACATAATAATTAATAATAAATATTCATTGGTTTCATTTTTATATTGACCATCTAACATAATAATTAATAATAAATATTCATTGCTCTATTTTTATATTGACCATCAAACATAATAATAAATAATAAATATTGTATTGCTCCATTTTTATATTGACCATCTAACATAATAATTAATAATAAATATTCATTGCTCTATTTTTATATTGACCATCAAACATAATAATTAATAATAAATATTCATTGATCTATTTTTATATTGACCATCAAACATAATAATTAATAATAAATATTCATTGCTCTATTTTTATATTGACCATCAAACATAATAATTAATAAATATCTATTGCTCTATTTTTATATTGACCATCAAACATAATAATTAATAATAAATATTCATTGCTCTATTTTATATTGACCATCTAACATAATAATTAATAATAAATATTCATTGCTCTATTTTTATATTGACCATCAAACATAATAATTAATAATAAATATTCATTGCTCTATTTTTATATTGACCATCAAACATAATAATTAATAATAAATATTCATTGCTCTATTTTTATATTGACCATCTAACATAATAATTAATAATAAATATCTTCATTGCTCTATTTTTTTTATATTGACCATCTAACATAATAATTAATAATAAATATTCATTGCTCTATTTTTATATTGACCATCAAACATAATAATTAATAATAAATATTCATTGTTTCATTTTTATATTGACCATCAAAAAACATAATAATTAATAATAAATATTCATTGCTCTATTTCTTATATTGACCATCTAACATAATAATTAATAATAAATATTCATTGCTCTATTTTTTATATTGACCATCAAACATAATAATTAATAATAAATATTCATTGCTCTATTTTATATTGACCATCAAACATAATAATTAATAATAAATATTCATTGCTCTATTTTTATATTGACCATCAAACATAATAATTAATAATAAATATTCATTGCTCTATTTTTATATTGACCATCTAACATAATAATTAATAATAAATATTCATTGCTCTATTTTTTTATATTGACCATCAAACATAATAATAAATAATAAATATTCATTGCTCTATTTTTATATTGACCATCTAACATAATAATTAATAATAAATATTCATTACTCTATTTTTATATTGACCATCAAACATAATAATTAATAATAAATATTCATTGCTCTATTTTTATATTGACCATCAAACATAATAATTAATAATAAATATTCATTGCTCTATTTTTATATTGACCATCAAACATAATAATTAATAATAAATATTCATTGCTCTATTCTTTATATTGACCATCTAACATAATAATTAATAATAAATATTCATTGCTCTATTTTTATATTGACCATCAAACATAATAATAAATAATAAATATTCATTGCTCTATTTTTATATTGACCATCTAACATAATAATTAATAATAAATATTCATTGCTCCTATTTTTATATTGACCATCAAACATAATAATTAATAATAAATATTCATTGCTCTATTTTTGCATTGACCATCAAACATAATAATTAATAATAAATATTCATTGCTCTATTTTTATATTGACCATCAAACATAATAATTAATAATAAATATTCATTGCTCTATTTTTATATTGACCATCTAATACATTCACAATAAATATTCATTGCTCTATTTTTATATTGACCATCAAACATAATAATAAATAATAAATATTCATTGATCTATTTTTATATTGACCATCAAACATAATAATAAATAATAAATATTCATTGTTCTATTTTTATATTGACCATCAAACATAATAATAAATAATAAATATTCATTGATCTATTTTTATATTGACCATCTAACATAATAATTAATAATAAATATTCATTGCTCTATTTTTATATTGACCATCTAACTTAATCATAAATAATAAATATTCATTGCTCTATTTTTATATTGACCATCAAACATAATAATAAATAATAAATATTCATTGCTTCATTTTTATATTGACCATCTAACATAATAATAAATAATAAATATTAATTGCTCTATTTTTATATTGACCATCTAACTAAATAATAAATAATAAATATTCATTGCTCTATTTATATTGACCATCTAACATAATAATTAATAATAAATATTCATTGCTCTATTTCTTTTTATATTGACCATCTAACTAAATAATAAATAATAAATATTCATTGCTCTATTTTTATATTGACCATCTAACATAATAATAAATAATAAATATTAATTGCTCTATTTTTTTATATTGACCATCTAACTAAATAATAAATAATAAATATTCATTGCTCTATTTTTATATTGACCATCTAACATAATAATAAATAATAAATATTCATTGCTCTATTTTTATATTGACCATCTAACATAATAATAAATAATAAATATTCATTGCTCTATTTTTATATTGACCATCTAACATAATAATTAATAATAAATATTCATTGCTCTATTTTTATATTGACCATCTAACTTAATCATAAATAATAAATATTCATTGCTCTATTTTTATATTGACCACCTAACATAATAATAAATAAATATTCATTGCTCTATTTTTATATTGACCATCTAATTTAATCATAAATAATAAATATTCATTGCTCTATTTTTATATTGACCATCAAACATAATAATACATAAATATTAATTGCTCTATTTTTATACTGACCATCAAACATAATAATAAATAATAAATATTCATTGCTCTATTTTATATTGACCATCTAACTTAATCATAAGTAATAAATATTAATTGCTCTATTTTTATACTGACCATCAAACATAATAATAAATAATAAATATTCATTGTTCTATTTTTATATTGTCTATCTAACTTAATCATAAATAATAAATATTCATTGCTCTCTATTTTATATTGACCATCTAACATAATAATAAATAATAAATATTCATTGCTCTATTTTTATATTGACCATCTAACATAATAATAAATAATAAATATTCATTGCTCTATTTTTATATTGACCATCTAACATAATAATTAATAAATAAATATTCATTGCTCTATTTTTATATTGACCATCTAATTTAATCATAAATAATAAATATTCATTGCTCTATTTTATATTGACCACCTAACATAATAATAAATAAATATTCATTGCTCTATTTTTATATTGACCATCTAATTTAATCATAAATAATAAATATTCAATGCTCTATTTTTATATTGACCATCTAATTTAATCATAATAATAAATATTCATTTGCTCATTTTTATATTGACCATCTAATAACATAATAATTAATAATAAATATTCATTGCTCTATTTTTATATTGACCATCTAAATAATAATAAATAATAACATTCATTGCTCTCGGTATTTTTTTATATTGACCATCAAACATAATAATAATAAATGCAAATAATATTCATTGATCTATTTTTATATTGACCATCTAACATAATAATAAATAATAAATATTAATTGCCTTACTCTTTTCATATTGACCATCTAATTCAATAATAAATAATAAATATTCATTGCTCTATTTTTTATATTGACCATCTACTCATAATAATAAATAATAAATATTCATTGCTCATTTTTATATTGACCATCTAACTTAATAATAAATAATAAACACTATTGCTCTATTTTTATATTGACCATCTAACTAAATAATAAATAATGTCAAATATTCATTGCTCTATTTTCATATTGACCATCTAACTTACTAATAACAATAAATATTTAGATTGCTCTATTTTTATATTGACCATCTAACTTAATCATAAATAATAAATATTAATTGCTCTATTTTTAAAGTACTG